>JAEQBA010000711.1:249846-265479 GCA_019434445.1 Phalangium opilio
CCCCTTTTCACCCTCGCTCTAGCGGTGAGGAAAAGGTCTATGCTGATGCACAGCGAGGTTATAATCGTCCAGTAACTTCAGGGAGCTGTAATATGATCCACATTGATTTTTATAATTGATAATTTTAGTTTTCCATAGCAACGAGACAAAGCGTTCACCAATCTGCCGTCCAAACACAAGTTTAAAGACTTTCAAATGTAGCAATCACTAAATAGTTATGGTTTTCGACTCACCTGGTACATACCAAACCTTACAGTGGTAGTGTTAACATGTAGAGTTTCATACATTTTCCAAAGTTATCCAGTAATATTGCCCTTAAAGAAGTGATAGGCCAACTTCGGGAAATATAATTTGGAGATTTACCCTTCTGTGAAAGAATTATTCTGTGTTTCCAAGTTAACTTTGAATTTTCTGTGGGTAGAATTTGAGCGAACCAAATGGACGCCGTCGTTTCCTTATTCTCTAATCATTGAATATATATATATCCGTACGACAGCGCTATCGTTCCAAGTGAAAACACTTCGACTTGTTTTACAGCATTGCCTTCTGTAACAACGCAATCTATATACATATACAACAAGGAGTAAACCCGGCATAAATAAACAATAGCCACCTGCTAGTGTTTCTTCTACCATATTTTTCTGTTACATCGGGTAAAAGATCATTAAAGATGGCTAAATTACTGAATAACGTGTTTTTCTCGTCGCGTGTTTACAATAACACTGCTCCTACTTTGGTATTCGATGCAATGCACTGTTAAAAAGTGGGTCAGCGTTCTTAAGAAAACCATTCACGATTCTCACGAGGTTATTGCTTTGAAGGAAAGTAGATAATGTGAGAAATTCCTGAGAGGGGATAGAAGATAGCGTGCATTGCCATAAATAATTTAGTAGTCTAACGTCATTTTACTATTTATTTTTCAGAATCAAATGGCGATGTAGCAGTGTACAATCGAATGAAAACGGAAATAAACAGTTGTTATTGACATATTCGAACTGTTGTGTTATAGTAGTAATGTTTACCTTCTTTTTTTGGTCAAAAACTATACCTGTATAAAATTCTATTTCGTTGTTTCGTTCTGCATTATAAGCATCAATTTCGAAGTTAAATGCGCAAATAGCTATGAGAAAGTTTTTTACATATCGCAGCAAACTAAGAGAATGCAGAGGAAAACATTTGCTTTATGAAACCAAGCAAACTTGTCAGGCAACAATGTGCAACAATTCATGTAAGAAAACCTTTCGTTAACATCAGAAGCGGATTATATGTAATCCGCTTCTGTTACATCGAATTATAACATCTACAATAGGTTTATTTCACTTTTAAATATGAGGGTTATAATTCAATGCTGATTTTTATAGTTAAATAAGGGTTTTACCTAGACAATAAAAATAAAATCCATTCGAAAATGTGTTTTTACAAGTAATATTCCCCGCTTTCACATCGATAACACCATTTGGATTAGTTTTCGTCTCACACGAGTTTATATAAGCGATAACGGAGTACCCCATAACTTTCAAATTTATATTGCAAATGTGGGTGGAGGGTTTTGAGATAGAGAATATTACCAGTAACAACGAATATTTCACCATAAGAACGTTTTGGAAAATGCCGATGTGTTTGATAGAAGCGGCTTTTTGAATTGCACATCCAGACATATTTTAGTTTTATACTGCAAAATATAATAGAAAACCCATTAAAGACAAATCAGTTATTCTTTAAACTATCTCATGATTATGGAATCTGTTAATAATGTTGAAATTAGCTGGGCTGTTGTACCTACGCTATTTCTAAATAATATTTAAGTGCTTAAACTTCCACTGAAACAAGGCTTCTAGAATAAGAGAACCCAGAAAAATCGCGTGTTAAACATGTAACAAGTCGTCTAAAATTTTAACACCCTAATGGTCGTTTATCTATATCTATATAAATCAAAGTCCTGACTGACTGACTGACAGACTGACTGATAATCAACGCCCAGCCCAATCCGCTTGCCCTAGAAGGCTGAAAATTTGCAGGAACGTTACTCATAAGTATTAGGCAAGTTCTAAGAAAGATTTTTCCAATCCGCCGCCATCTTAAAAAATGGCGCCCAGAAATGTAAAACTCTTCTCTATGCAACAAAGTCCGCGCGTTTCAACCGATTCCGCGCGTTTCAACCGATTTCACAGATATTTAGTACACGGGTTTCCTTTAACCTATAGGCGGACTGAATGGTCTTTTGGGTTCGATTTGTTGCCATCTTTTTAAATGGCGGCCAAAAACTAAAAAACCCTTCTTTATGGAATAATGTCCGCGTGAAAAGTAATAAAAAATGTCCCGACGGGCTGACGGGCAACGCCGAGTGCCTTCGCTCCTAGGGTGCTACAAAAATATTTGTCATCAGTAAAATCTACCCATTCTTTTTATCATTTTGATGGAAGTTCTTATTACACGCGAGCGACGCCGCGGGTAACAGCTAGTTAAGCATATAACAAAAAGTCTAGATATAGATTACTCTTAAAGGTGAGGTATTAAGCTATCGACAGTACACATAGAATTAGAGAAATCCGAAAGGTGGAGTATTAAGCATTTAAAAGGGTTCAGTTCCATTGCGCCAAATCCCAATCAACCGCACCCAATCCCATTCGTCCGAAAAACCCGCACTTTGGCGGGTTTATGAATCGGTCCAATGGGACAACCCCATTGAACCGAAAAACCCGCACTTCGAGTTTTTCCCGATGTAATTTAAATAAACAAATTCCCGGGAACGCAAAGATTTTATCTTTGCTAGCAAAAATTAAATTAACTTAAAACAATTTAAGGCCTATGTAAAATTAACACTAGATCCAAACATTTTCTAAATAATTATTTTAAAACTAAGGATTATAAGAACAAAATAGTAATAAATCAGCAAAATATGACATAATAAAACCAATTACTAATATTTATTTTTTTATGTTATATTCATCATGAAAATACTTTAAGCCAGCCGTTTTAAAATAATTGAAGTGTATAACCGCTCCAAAGAGGAAGAGACGGCCTCCTAACCAAACCTAACATAACAGTAATTTTTTGGAAAAGGCATATTATTTGAGAAGTCAATGAAGATAAACATCAATATTTTGGAAAAGGCGTAACATTGTTAAGTGATTTATAAAATATTACTAACCTGGCTTAACCAAATAGTGGCGTTTCCAAGTCAGTAAAAATGAATTTAAAACGCTTTCATTAAAAAACGACATTAATAGAAATTAAACTACATAGCATTTTTGGGGTCGCTGTTTTCGACAAATAGAGTCGTTTGAATTGTAAATACCTAACCCGCTATTGGGCTAAATTAATTAAAAACATTGGCGGGATTCGGTCTAATGGAATTCTGCGCAATGGGAAGATACCTGTAAAAAGACGCCTAGAATAAGAATAATAAATGAAGTGGGCTGTTTAGCATATAGAAAGACGTCTAAAATTAGCCCACCCTCAAGAGGTCCGAAAATGAGCGATGTCACAGAAAGTCTAGATTCTAGATCACCATTAGAGGTTGTGTAATAAAGATGTTACAAACCATAAAGCATTAAATCTACACCAGACTCAGAGGTTGTGAATTAAATTTATCTAGAACTATATGGCTCTCATAGGTCTGGTATTAAGACGTATGAGAGATATTAGAGGATACATTTTAGGAGGAACAACAATCTAGATGCTACACGTTGAGTCTGGCGCCACTCTTTCTAAATTGCGCGATATACACCGCAAATCGTGAAAAACACATAACAACACTTTGTTTATAAATGCAGGTTTTTCTTAATGCAAAATATTAGCTATTATTTTCCAGCGTATCGGGCCGGACCGAGCCAGGCTTTCCACATTTGAAAATTGTATCGGGCCGGGCCGGGTCGGGCTTTTCAAATTTTGGAAATTAAGGGGCCAGGCCGGTCCTGGCTTTTGTTCATTTTTCAGAATTCGGGCCGGGCCGTGCCGAACTTGATTCTCATTTAATCCAAGATTCAAATGAAAGATATGTTTAGTGCACTCGCGACTTAATAAAAATAAACATACTTCGATAGAAAGGTAAAAATAGTTTATTAAGCGTCTCGCGACTTGTACAAAAACTACCCCGATTTGAAATTATTGATTGATAACATTCGGTGTTGCGGATCAAAGTTAAAAAGTGGACTATATAAATTAAATGTTTTCACCTTAAATTTTAGATATTGGGAGGCTTGATTGCTCGTCGGGCTCTAATTTGCTGTACTTGGACATCACTGTTATCAGGGTCTTCAGTTTTTTCTTGGGGGAGGATTGCCTTGATGATATTGGAAGAGTGGTCTTGACGGTTCTAGCTTTGTTACTGGGAATGGTACATCTTGGGCTTGGACTCGGATGTTGATGCTGTTAAGGACCCACTAGGGTATCTATATCTTCGTAACTTGAGTTTATAGAATCCTCTGAATTATCCAGGATCTGAAATCTCTTCAGCTTGTCAACGGACGTCACATTCCTGTAGAACTTCTGATTCCGTGGTGCATCTGTTTAATCCTCGATTTGATACTGATCAAAATTTAGCTTCTTAGTCACGATGTATGGTCCCCGGTAATTTCTTCTCGTTTTTCTAGGCTCTCCCGTTGCAGGTGCCTCCGATCGTACGACGACCAGGTCTCTAGATTTATAGTCTTCTGCTTCCATTCTTTTGGAGTTATATCTGCGGCGCTGATTATCTTGATCTTGACGGATTTTGTTTATAGCTTCCTTTCGACGATTCATAATGCTATCATCAAACGTTTCTTTTACTGCGTCGGTTGCTGGGTCTCCAGTAGGGTTACGGGAGGAATAATTGAAAAGTAGCCCGAACGGTGTGCTACCGGTGGATTTGCTGAAGGTCTTATTTAAACCCCATTGTACTTGGGGTACGCGACGATCCCAATCCCTATCATCTTCCAGCTCACAGAGAGAAGCTAGCGCTGGCGTGATTGAACGATTGAACCTTTCCACCTAACCATTGCCTATACAGTGTTCTAGACCTGGATAGAATCTCATTTGATTATCGGGAAATATATCCTGACTCGCCTTCGGTTCCCCATTGGTATGCATATCCACAAAACCAATGTAGTTTGATGGAATAACGGTAGCTCTGGCGGCCCAAAGATTTACCAATGGTTTTGGTAAGTCCGGAATATTGATCTTGCGCAGGCAGTCGTCATGGTCTTGGTCGTTATCTTCAGTTTTCTCATTGAAGAGCCTTACGATATTCCGTCTTCTGATTAATGTGACATACGATTGTTCAGTAAAGGGTTGTCCGACCATTAACGGGATACTTTGAGTGGAGTCAGGAACTATGTAAACTTCGACTGAGGCGTCTGCTTGATCAACCTTCAAATGAGCTTTGAATCTTCCTATAGGTTTGACAACACCAGCCCCGTATCCATTGATGATGCATCCATCCGGAGGTTCTTCATGGGCAAGTTTTAACTTTTGAGCATCTGTTTCTCTGATAGTCACGCATTTGCTGCCTTGATCCAAATAGGCGCGAATCTTCTTGTTGTCAAGTTCTGCTTCGAAGAAGTACTTTTCATTCTGGTTCTGGTTTGAATTCTGTTTTTCCATGCAGAGGTTGTTGCTCATCCCATTATTATGACTTCCCGCTGAAGATCTTCTGGTTGGGCAACTCCTTCACTCATGAGTGGTCTTTTGACAGTGGTCGCAACGTGGCTTCCTTGATGGTTGAGAGCAATCTTTGGCGAAGTGACCATACTCGGAGCAATTAAAACAAAGTGCTTCTCTCTTTGAGTTAAATCTCGGCTTTCGTGATGGATTGAGTTAAATCTCGGCTTTTGTGATGGATTTGGACCTTTTTCAAACTTCGGCTGACTACGCTGGTGGTGAACTTCCGCGAATTTTTCTTCATCCTGATATCTGGCAGATGAGGCTTATCTTGGGTCCTTTCGTGAGTTTTCCCATTCTTGCGCTTGAAGAGAGACGGAGACGTTCTTCCATCTGCTTCACAAACTTGAGGAGTTCTTGAGGATTTGCGTACTCTCTTACACTCAGAGACGTAATAAGTTGGTCATCCATCAATCCCGTGATTAGATATTCCACCATATCCGACTCCGTAAGGTTGCAGAAGTGAACTTTCGCAATCTTATCATGGTAATAAGCCTAGAACGTTTCTCCCTTCCGTCTGGTTCGCTGCTCCGTTTCTCGGTAGAGTCTCTGCATAGATTTTGTTGATGGAAACCATTCCTTGAGCTAGTTTTTCCAGTCCATCTAGCTATGATTGACTGAGGCGAGCCCGTCGTACCATACCCTTGCATTACCTTCAAGCTTCGACAGAGCGTGACTGATTGTAGTTTTTTCCGACCAGGAATATGCGTTTGCAATCTCGTCTACCTTGGCCAGCCACGTCTCCATGGACTGTTGCGGAGCCATTTCCGGATCAAATATTGGAATCAGCTGGTTTGTTTCATTCCATGGTTGTAGTAGAGGGGTTACTGTTTGCGCAATTGGGACTTGGTTTTGTTCAATATTCATGACTGCTGCTAATGCTTGTTGTACTGCGGTGCTGACGGCTACTTGCATGGCTTTCTCGAAATCCGCCATTGCAACGATTCCAGTTGGTGGTGAACCTTGAGCCATTGCCCTTGTCGAGTGGTGGACGAACTCGTTATCGTTGGGCAAATCGTGTAGGCTTAAACTTGACTGGGAATCGGCTATATCCAATTGAACTAGCTTAGGGTTCGTGACAGAGTCTTTTACGTTTGCGTTCGAATAGTTAACCTTCTTAACTTGGCGAAATTCACTAAGATTGTTCTTACTGCGTACAGACTTAAACGTTGCCATACTCACGGCAGTGATACGAAACTTATTCTTCTCCGCCAATCTTGCACTGGTTCTTAATGCGTCCGCCGAATCCCTTTTCTTCATTAAAGACTCTTCTTGTTGTTTAAACCGATGTTGCCAGGTTGATATGTAGCTCACAAAAAGTACCGCCGACTGTTTCTCATTTTTAGATATTTCATTCGTTCCCGGGTTATTTTCGTGACGTTTAGGCGTTTGGGTTTACTTTAATCCCACTTCTGAAATGTTAGCGCACTCGCGACTGAATAAAAATAAACATGCTTCGATAAAAAGGTAAAAACATAGTTTATTATAAAAAAACGTCTTGGTTTGGACCAAGGCCGAAAAAACAAACGATATGTGTGAGGTTTATCAATTGGCTGAAGTTTCAGATATTGCAATTTTTTTAGTTATTTTTATCCATTTAATCCTTAAAAAATATTAAATTCAATCAACTGATTTTACTGTTAATCGATCTAGTCCCTCTAAATTAATTGAAAAATTACATATCTACGCTTTTTCAAGAACAATTACATTTTCCGAAAACATTTTATCATGAAATTAATTATTTTGAAGGAAGTACGTGCTGAGGGATCAATAATGAATATTTGAAATACTCTGTATAAAAGACCAAGCGAACTTTGACATAATTCGAAAGGAAAATGTAAATTTTTAAAAGTGGATTCCAAAGCAGGGTGTTGCACGAATTCATACATTTAATTTCGTATATCGAAATGCTACATTTCCAATGTCGCGACTATGAAGTAAAGGTTGCACTGCAATTTCCTTTTCGTACTTTAGAATTTGAAACGTCACCACCCCTTTCTACATTGTTGGCGTTACTTGTACACCGGTAACGTATTACGCATAATCATTTTAGCACGCGTAAATACCATTTCGGAAAACACAGTGGCGAGGCCACCATTGGGTATTCTCCCTCGCACCAAGGGTCACCGCCAGACGGTAACAAAGTTGACTGCAGGCAGGAGGCTAGTCAACTTTCACTGCCTATAGCGGTGCTTCTAGGCGAGAGAGAGGACCTTAATGGCGGCATCACACCTGTGTTTTAATTCTCTGTATGTAATTTCTAAAATGGTCTACTCTCTTACAAATGTACACCGATTGGACTGAGTGATCGGTCCTTCAGGCGCTAGCGAGTGTCAAGCCACAACAATAATCATTCTTGTACACGAACGTTTTATAGTTTTAGGTTATTAAGGTTGGCGGGCAAGTCCGGAGAGTCATATACCGTTCACTAATGTCACGTGAAAAGGTTTCGACCTATATGGTAATATTTGCTGGGTGTAGTGCGTCGGCTCAGATAACCCAAAACACTGGAACAACTGGTGATTGTAAAATTTTATATATTGGGGAAATGGAGGAAGGGGGGGGGGTTAAGTTAAGTGTGACCTTCTTCGTTTAACTGGTAATGAATGGAGATGAATATAACAAGCCTTTGGAACTGAAACGTATTTCTTTTTATGCAATCTTTACCCTTACCTTTGGTTATATACCGATATCATATTTGTCCAGTGTTACAGATAGCTACCTACTAAATGAAACCACACAGGATAAACGATGTTGCTTTGTCTTAAATAGACGACATTAGTTATTTAGTTTATTAACTAGTCTGAACAAAATAAATTTAAATTATCATGTTTTTTTGAACATCAGTCTTCTTAGCAACTTACAGATTTAAACTTTTTTGGGTGCAAATTTGAAAATTTGTCAAGCCAGCAACAATTAAATCTATGTCCGTCAAGGTGCTTACACGAAATCCCTTCAAAATAGTTAATTTCATGATAAAATGTTTTCGGAAAATGTAATTGTTCTTGAAAAAGCGTAGATATGTAATTTTTTCAATTAATTTAGAGGGAATAGATCGATTAACAGTAAAATCAGTTGATTGAATTTAATATTTTTTAAGGATTAAATGGATAAAAATAACTGAAAAAAATTGCAATATCTGAAACTTCAGCCAATTGATAAACCTCACACATATCGTTTGTTTTTTCGGCCTTGGTCCAAACCAAGACGTTTTTTTATAATATCTGTCACTTCAGTCTTAATGTAATTAAATTTTGAATAATTATGTTAGCTCTACCGTCATACATTTTGGGTTGAAAGAAGAACTTATGTATCGTTAATTACATTTAACTTATATAAAAAACATAGATTTCGATAAGCATATAATTTGTACTTTATTTAAGATAAAGTTTAAAAATTACAATATTTAAAATATAGAATAAAAATGTTTATTTGTTTCGTACACTCTATACATATACAGTGTGGTCGAGATCAGACCAACACCTTCCTTTATGTACAACCCCCAATACTGCCAACGGCTGATGTCATACTAAATTATACAGCGTGTAAATAAATGTCTGGAATTCATGATTATTATATGCTAGTGACAAGTTACAAAAAGAATACTGGAGAATATGCCTGAACACAACAAAATATTTTAAAGCACAGTCCTACGATTGGTCTTAGAACGTGGGCCTCAAATTAAAACTTCTTAACTGTTTGGTAAACACATCAACGAAAATATTCGACGTTTCTACACTCTAAGAAAAAAGCGTTCAATGGGTATTCAAAGTTGAACGCAATCGTTCATTTTTGAGCAGTTTGGAAATATCAAGCGTTCAATCGCGAAAGGTGTGCAGAATCATCCGAGATGATATTGAAGGTGTTCAATACTGCCACTTGCCTAATAGTTCGTACCCCTTTGCGTTTTTACCCCGAAAAAAGAGTTTGCCCTTTTTCCATTCCCATGCTCCACCCCCACCCCTTTGAAAATATAAAAAAAAGTCAACAACGTGGTCATTTCTTCCGCGCTCTTGAAACGGTACGGGTCGGACTCGGTACGGCATAGAATATTTTAGTGAAGAAAGAGCTGCGCTTCCTCAGTACTCACCGCGACTTTGTGATTCTTATATCTGAATGATTATAAAGGTCAGTATATTTAAAGTAAATAACTTATTGAGTTTATATTAACTTTTAAATACTTGTTTTTAGGCACCGTATAAAGTGAACATTTATTCTTCAGAAAGTTTACTTTCTTGTGAAGAATAAAGGCTGCTAAGTCTTAAGGTAAGCTAATTTTTGTGATTGATTTTAGAAATGAATTAGTAACAGGCTACAGTTAAACCTGAATTCCATCAATTAAGTATTTTAAGCAATGAGTATTTTGTACAAAAATGTTTAAGATTTTAAGCCTGCTTTGAGAATAGAGTTTGTCCTCCCCCCCCCCCATGCTTCTCCCTTGAAAATTAAAAAAAAGCACAACCTTGAACTAGGGAAGCTTCCCTACTTCAAGCGAGCTTCAAGGTACAACGTGGTAATTTCTCCCGCGCACTGCAAGAAAGAACCGCCATTTTTAGTTTATACATGGGAAAAAAATTCCAAGTTCAGTCCTCTATGGAACGCCGTTTCGGCCAAAATTATAGCTGGTTGTTGTCTAGATGGCGGGTTGTGGCCTAGATAGCGGGTTGTAGTCTACATGGCGGGTTGTGGTCTAGATGGACTTAGAAATTTTTCTCTCTACAGAAACTTTGGAGAGACTTAAAGAGGCGTTCCACAGCCCCTGTTATTATATTCTCCGATGTATCTGAATTGAATACTATTACTTTAAATACAATTTTTGGAAATTTGTGACATTTATTTGTTCAAATTTTAATCGTAAAAATATAAATTAATTTTCTGTATAATTTAAAGTAATGACTTCACGCCGAGGGGTCGGACAAATCGCGTTTTTGTGTGCTGTATTTTGAATATATGAGAGATTTTGATATTTTAAAGCTAATTTTTTTGGAGGAAATTTAAGATTTCATTGTTCATTTTCTCATGGAAAATATTTAGGGATTTTGGGTATTCGACCAAAATGTATGAGATTTTGAAAAGTGTCCAACCCCTCGCTTGACGCGGTAATATTGCATGCAAAACCAGTTTATCAAGCATTAATTAATGATTTTATACATTTACTTATTGATTTATTGAAACTGAAAAAAAAATTCTACAATAAACGCCGCTTCAGTCTGAAGTATAAAATTTTTCAAAGATAAAAAACCAAGTCCATGTAGACCACAACCCGCCATCTAGACCACAACCCGCCATCTAGACCACAACCCGCCATCTAGACCACAACCCGCCATCTAGACCACAACCCGCCATGTAGACCACAACCCGCCATGTAGACCACAACCCGCCATCTAGACCACAACCCGCCATGTAGACCACAACCCGCCATGTAGACCACAACCCGCCATGTAGACCACAACCCGCCATGTAGACCACAACCCGCCATGTAGACCACAACCCGCCATGTAGACCACAACCCGCCATCTAGACCACAACCCGCCATCTAGACCACAACCCGCCATGTAGACCACAACCCGCCATCTAGACCACAACCCGCCATCTAGACCACAACCCGCCATCTAGACCACAACCCGCCATCTAGACCACAACCCGCCATATAGACCACAACCTGTCATACTTGTGTTTAATCGTCCTTTAAAAATTAAGATTTTCTTCATTTTGCTTTTTTAAGTCTAGTTTTCCAATTTTTTTTCGAAACAATATTATCTCTGAATACCTGTATGCTAAGGGTTTCTGGTTAGTCGACTATAGCTTAAGGTTCACCCATAAGGGTCCACGGTTAAGGGGCCCTATAGTTATTGTTTAGACCAGTCTTGTAACGTCTAAAGACGGCTAAAATGATTTTTCAATCCGTAATCGGTGCACAGGGATTATCAGAGTGATGAGCCCCACGTGAATTACTGATCCCGATTTGGCTAGTATTATGGCTGAACAAAACATGGACTAAAAATACTGAAAAATTTGCCAGCTTCACAAATTCTCAGAAAGTATACGTTATGCTCAAAATCTTAAATTTCACTTTTTGATTTATTGTAACGCGATGTGTTCAATTCCGGTCTAAGTTCTATTAAACGGTTATGAAATTGTTAATTAATCGGATCAGTTTAGATTCTTGACTGAAATTTGCTATGCAACATTGAATCGTGATAAGTTTGATTTTATCGACCAAGGGCACTTTAAAAAAAAACTCAAATTCAATTATAGATAGTTTTCACACATGGAGGATTCATACCATTTACACCAGGAAGCCGGGCTATCTGGAGGACAAAAGCAGGCGGGTTTTTGTCCGCCAGATAGCCCGGCCTCCTGGTGTAAATGGTATGAATCCTCCATGTGTGAAAACTATCTATAAAAAGATGATTTTAATTCAATTATAAAAAGATGATTTTACTAATTCCGTATCAAAACTAAAATGAAATGAATACCTTCTATAATATATACAAGGACACAACAGTTTTGAAAGCATTTTAAGCCAAGAAAGAAATTTGTTTAAAAAACAAAAACCTTTTTGCAGGTGTCACCATCGATAGGAGGGGTAAAGGTTTTCATGTAGCTGGAGCTTTCAGGCGAGGGGTTAACCACTTACGTTATTTGGTATCGAATATCAACCATACCATAAAGCTTCAGTCCAAATCATACATAATGAAAAAATTGGTGGGATCATAATATAATATTGCGCAATAAATTACCTGATGGTGTTCTCTTTAAATAAAAACTGAAGTGAACATCCTCTTGATAGCTTTATGTTCCTTTCACGATGCGATTTTTAAAATACTTCATATTAAATCGCATAAAACTAGGTGATTTGTGTATTGTTCGTTCCTTATTAATTATGTTCTTATTAAGTAGAGAATTCTTGTAACTTGTATGCGAATGTTATAGGCTTATGGGAATCTTATAGACATAAGCGAATCTTACAGACGTGTACGAATGTTTTAGACTTATGTGAATGGCATAGACTTATAAGAACATGTGTGGCGACTAATTCATTTTATCGAAAAGCCCGTCGCGCACAGTGGGAGAGCTAGCTTTGGGAACGACTGAAAAATTCCCTGATTGTTTTCGGAATTAAATAAAGACTACGAAAATTAAAATCGAATATACTGATTTAATTATAATCTGGTTTAAAACAATTACATTTGCTAATTTGTAGCTTTCAATTGTGCTCTTTTGGAGCTATCTAAATTTACATTTGCTAATTTGTAGCGAGCTAAAATCTTGCGACCATTTGGGCCCGCGTACAATTCGAGAATTCTAATAATTTTGTTACAAAAGCTTCGACATCAATTCTGTTTACCCTTGACCTTTGGTATAATTTCTTGCAAGATAGGTAAAAAACTGATCTATTTCTATTAAAAGACATCTTAAATGACAATCATAGATACGCCCCTTAAACATAGGTTTTTTTCGTATATCGTTTTTTTTATGACAACATTGGCTTTGATTTTTTATACAAATAAATGACAAATTTTCAACAACATGATAGACTTTAGCCATACAAAATACAACACAAACCCTCTCTGTCTCTCTCTAGCCGTGTGGCCCAAAATGAAAAAGGGGGGGGGGGTCCAAAACTTCAAGTGGGGCGCGAAAAGCGCCAAAAGAAAGAAATTCTACGTTTTCCCTTTTCAGGCAGACGGAGATTTTGCATTGGAAATAATAGGCGTGCGTCGCGATAGGTCATGCTCTTGTAGATTAGACCGGCGCTCTTTATCTATTACGCATTGTACGGCATTTTTGCATAGTCTTGATATATATGTATATTAAGAGGAATTAAGAGACAATTAGTTTCGCACTTTGCTAGCCTACAAAGACACCATCAGGTCTGCTTTCAACGAATGAGCGAGATATGACTGTAACACCTAATTTAGTCAGGAACGCTATACAAACTATTATTCAAAGCCCACAATTTATGGATTTAATATCATCAAGTGTGAGTCCAGTAAATAATTCAAGCTCTATAGGTGAAAGATTGGTTAGTAGATCAACTGACGGAACCATAAATCAAGAACATAACAGCAGATCTTTTGGATCAATTGATAGAGAGGTTAGTAGGTTATTTAGGTCGCGATCGCTAAACGTAAACGGTACTGCAGGGTCGGATCAACCTGCTACAATGAACACCCATTTCAATTTTACTGGAAGTTGCTCGAACAAGAAACGAAAAACAGGAAGAACTTTAAGGTAAGGATTTTATTTTTCAAATTTATTATCGGATGTTAGAATAGAGATTTATTCAAATACTCAAAATAATTTAGGCCTATGAAAAAAAAATTAAATAACTATGTCCTGTCTGGCGTTCCATAGTTTTAGGCTGTTTTAATAATGACGATTAGGCATGAGGCTGATCTTTGCGTAAGCTTAGCTTTGATAGTTCTTATCGAAGGTTCTTTTCGACGAAAAGCAGTGAAAAATGATTGATGAGTTAGTAACGTGATGTTGTTAAGTTTCTTACAATAACCTGGGTCTGTTAAGGGAGTCAAAATGAAAGCCTAGTGATTTTTTATCTATTCTTCTGCTATTATAAGACCTATAAGCATTCAGGAAATGTCTTCCAATGATTTAAAAATATGTAAATTGGTTCAGATATAACCAGTCATTTCAATTACAACTTCATCGTATTTTTCATGCAATTCGGCAATCTTTATCATGGAAGAGAACTGTTTAACATGATGTTTAAATTAAAGCATAATAAAATGGATAAAGTGATGAAAAATATAGTTATTAAACCTTAATGGTTTTATTTCGGCAAGTTTAGGATTAAACCAAAACCTATGTTTAACAGCATCACAATTGGTTTTTGTAATTATGTGCTTTTATTTTTAGGTCAGGGCCTAAATCCGAAAGGGAGTCTTATCCCACATTCAACATGACTGTCATTTTAATACCGGAACAAAAGTGCAGTACAGTCCCGAGAGGTAGATTTAAAGCGTCTTTGATCAATCACGGTTTTGTTCTTTTCGCTGTAAATTTCCGTAAAGACTGGGACGCAGAGCAGCTTCAGGAGGAAGTATTAAAGCTTTTCCAAGGAAAACTAAAAGAACATGACAAGTATGTATGGTTTAATTATATTTTACTTAACATTATATATTAGCCACATCGTATGATGTATATCTGCGATCATAGAATTATTAGCCACATCGTATGATGTATATCTACGATCATAGAATTATTAGCCACAGCGTATGATGGTATGATGTGTCATAGGATGGAAATTGGGTGGTAAAAGAGGTGTTTGTGTTTGTGAATGCTTTGTCAGTTGGAATGTGGTAAGGTGGGACGGAACTGGACTTTCTCTTGTTGGGAAGTTTTAGAAACCCGTCGCGTCGTCACGTCGAGAAAGAATGCAACGGTAGCTACCTTATAGAGTAATTTCTTTCCCTTATACAGCAACGTCATAACCCTCTATCTCTTACCTTAGTGATATCCCCCCTCCCCTTCCCTTCAGGGGGCAAATAGTATTCTCTAGTACAAAGTTGCCCCTAACGTAGGGGATACACAGTTCACTCCCTCTCTCAACCGAAATTACTCTATAGTAGGTAAGGGGTTTTGAAAACCAGAATCTTCCTTTCTTTTTTCGATTCTAAGAATTCCCTTCTGGTATGAATATACACCAATTCTACCCTGAATATACACCAATTTTACCCTGAATACATATAGCGCATTGTATAGTAGGCACCAAAGAGAATATAAGGGAGGAGTGGAAGCTCCCCCGCTCCACAAGCGTAAATAGTTATGTCTCGCCTAAATTATACTAGCGGCAAGGCTAGCGGTACGAGGGAGTTTCCGGCTCAATAGCGCCACTACGATACCATTTAATGTCTCAAACGGAAATGCCTCGGTACTGCGCATTGAAGATGCGCGGTAGAAAAGCGAGACAAGTTTTGCCCCTCTTCCACTCCTCCCCTATACTCTCTTTGTAGGCACGCACGTCGAGGG
>JAEQBA010000712.1:0-22804 GCA_019434445.1 Phalangium opilio
ATTTCGGGTTATAATACAAAGCTTCGAGAGCTAGACTTTCACAGACCCTTTCGGTTATAATACAAAGCTTCGAGAGCTAGGGCTTTCACAGGGTTATAATACAAGCTTCGAGAGCTAGGGCTTTCACAGGGTTAAATACAAAGCTTCGAGAGCTAGGGCTTTCACAGGGTTATAATACAAAGCTTCGAGAGCTAGGGCTTTCACAGGGTTTTAATACAAAGCTTCGAGAGCTAGGGCTTTCACAGGGTTATAATACAAAGCTTCGAGAGCTAGGGCTTTCACAGGGTTATAATACAAAGCTTCGAGAGCTAGGGCTTTCACAGGGTTATAATACAAAGCTTCGAGAGCTAGGCTTTCACAGGGTTATAATACAAAGCTTCGAGAGCTAGGGCTTTCACAGGGTTATAATACAAAGCTTCGAGAGCTAGGGCTTTCACAGGGTTAAATACAAAGCTTCGAGAGCTAGGGCTTTCACAGGGTTATAATACAAAGCTTCGAGAGCTAGGGCTTTCACAGGGTTATAATACAAAGCTTCGAGAGCTAGGGCTTTCACAGGGTTATAATACAAAGCTTCGAGAGCTAGGGCTTTCACAGGGTTATAATACAAAGCTTCGAGAGCTAGGGCTTTCACACAGGGTTATAATACAAAGCTTCGAGAGCTAGGGCTTTCACAGGGTTATAATACAAAGCTTCGAGAGCTAGGGCTTTCACAGGGTTATAATACAAAGCTTCTACAGCTAGGACTTTCACAGGGTTATAATGCAAAGCTTCTACAGCTAGGACTTTCACAGGGTTATAATACAAAGCTTCTACAGCTAGGAAGTTCACCTACCATAACGGTATACTAATCTTCTACAGCTATTTCTTTTTAACGAAACATATTCCTTTATGATACGAATAGTACGATTCTCTGTAAGAGGCCTCGAATTTGTCTTGAAAAAGTTTGTTTCCGAACGCTAAATCTAACTGGCAATGATAGTCAGTTGAAACTTTCTCTTCAAGACCCGGCAGAAGAGACATGTTAAAGAATCAAAGAACTGTTCAGGGCCGTTTTACTTTTTAAAAAATTTATATTAAAATCTCCGACAACAACTGTCGGAACAGAGGCATCGTATCTTATATCGAATAAAGGATTAAAATCCTCAAATACTGATCTCAAACTCGCTCCGGGCGATTTGTACAACAAAACAACAGTCACCGGTTCATTTTCAATGGAAACATCCAACCAACAACGTTCCACATGCGAATTTCTGAAAGGTCTATCGGTTCGCAAAACCCTATTATGCAAATCGTTAACTACATTTTCGGTGTATCTTTTAAATAAATGGAAGAACCAAACGCAATTCTACGTGCGTTCTTGGCAGATATATACCACCCACTTCCCTAAAGGATGGCACACTAAACTCATCGGTATCTTTCTTCCACGTTTCAACAAAGCATAATAACTGGGCATTTTTATTACAGTGTCTGATAAGATATCTTCCAAATGTGCGTTTAAGGACTGCACATTATGAACATAAATGTACACATTTTCGTTCAAAAACGGTAATACAATACTCTTTGTATCTCGTAATCTTCGAAGTTCCAATTCTACTTGATTGTTTTTAGGCGCATTTGGAACTTGAAATTTACCCTCAATATACAAACCGGAGGCGTTTCTCGCCCTACTGCAAGCAACATATAAATGAGTTCTCTCTAATTTCTTTCTGGGATTACAATGCACTACTACAGAGGAGTATGTATCGCCTTGACTCTTGTGTATCGTAATAGCCTCAGAAATGACCAAAGGAAACTGTCTCCTAGAGACTGAAACATTATTTTGCCTCCATTTTCTACTAAATGCCTTAATAACCTTCTCGACAGGAGTCCAATTCCTGTTATAGTTATTCTGCTCGTACAATCCAAGACACTTTTGCCTCAACAACTTCCCAACATTACCATCAGCAAACTCAATCCAAACCCTGAACGGAATTTGTTCCCCGAGCCTATTAGTGCCGTACTCTATCTTCCTTAACCAACCTGTCGCACCATTCGTAAGTCCATCAGACGTATCGACATTGTTAGTCATCATATATCTCGCACCGCAGGCGAGTGTTAGTTCTTTAGGAAGACCATACGTATCAGACGTTGCTAACGTTTGAATTTGGGAAAGAATATTTCTTTTAACTTCGCTACTAAGATCACCATTCACAACATCTACTGAAATTGAATTGCACTTTTCCGTACTCATTTTTAAAGAGTCTCTTGGTTAAATTGGTTGACTTCAACATTAGTAGGGAAAAGATGTATCGCATTCTTTTGGCGGTACACGCTCTCTGTTTACTTCCAAACTTACGAATAAGTCAATATCATCCTGATTCATAGTTCCCACAGACATTCTATTCAAAGCTTCCGCAAACCTCTTATCATCTTTTTGCCTCATAATTTCTTCAAGCTCACTAAATTGGAATTCCTCCCATATTGGGTTACCAATTAAAGACGCATATGGATTGTCACTATCACTTTGACTTTGAAAAGCGAAATGATCCCGGACGGGTCTAAGTTGGTTAAAATCTCCAACTAAAAGTACAGAGACACCACCAAAATAATCTGGGCAACCCATTATCTCTTGCATTCTCGAGTTAACTCGGTTAAAAACCTTCGCACCAACCATTGATATTTCGTCAATAATTAACAACTTCACTTGACCATACATCAATCTACAATTGTGAAGAGTTTCACTTTCTAATCTGGAAATGTTTCCGGCAAATTGACTAACGGGTAGACAAAAGGTACTATGCAAAGTCGCCCCACCTATATTAAAGGCAGCCTTGCCCGTAGGTGCGCATCGCAGAACTTTAACCTCCGAGGGATTAGACCCTGGTTGCTTATTGTAAAATCTAGTAACAGATTCAAATACGGCACTTATCAAAACGCTTTTTCCAACACCAGCGCCTCCTGTAACAAATAGCCGTAAAGGCGTTTCTTTGCACTTTATATGGTGCAGAACTTCATAAATATTTCTTTTTGTTTCAAATTCAGCTTTCTAACAAGGGCATTGTATTCTGAATCATTAACTAACGTGACTGATGGAGCAACAGTTTTTTCTGCATTACCATCAAGAATATCTCTGTTAATATTTCCTATTGCCTCTTCCACTGTATTAATTAGAAATTCAGAATCTTCAACAATTAAAGACCTATCTATTTCATTTTGATGTTCCAATTCAGGTTGGATATTAGTGAGATCAGCTTCAAAAGCTTCACTTTCGAAATCTCTCACAGCCTGTTCAATAGCTACTTCGTCAATTTCATTGTGAAATTCTTTTCTAGATTCCGTTATAATCTCAAGTCTAAGCTCATACTCAGATTTTACATCCTTTGTCAAAATATCTCTACTCTCATCACGCCAAGGCGAGAATAACATGATTTGTTCACGATAAAACTGCTCGGGATCTTTCACTAAATTGAATCTACGATACCGTATAATTTTAGAATGACCACGTTTTCTAATGAACCCTGAATCATTTTTCAGTTTTAACCATTTACCACATTGAACTTCATCGCTCTCACCGTCATCAATATGACTTTGAGTTTTCGAAACTCTACGACTTCTGGAAAATTCATACCAAGCCGCAAATTGAGCTAACGTTACTGCCTCTAAATCATCTGGCCTTTGAACATAATGGTCTAACATTCCAGAAGCGAAAACATCCAAACTATCTTTGGACAATTGTTCAAGCTCAACTTTGCTTTTGAGAATATGAACACGATTTTCGGGCACATTTGTATTAACATAAATGCAAGCCCGACTACACCTGGAGACTGGGATTTGTAAAGCACTATAAGCCGCTTCCTGCGCGCTTACCTCGTGCGCGTTCAAAAACTGATTAGCAATCACCTTCAACTTTTGCTTCACCGTGCATTTATCTGACTGCGCTCGTTTAGCAGCTTCACGCAGAAGCATTGACATACCACGCTGAGATTTCCCTATATAAGACACGATATACATAACCAGAGCGTAAGGATCAAGAACAAACTGAATGTCCATATTCGCTTGCCAGAGGCGCAAAGTGCACGGGTTGTACGGATTAACCCTAGTATCTTTAGGGTGTCTTTTCAATAAAACCACTTTCCTTTTGATATCATACGTAATAGCTTTAATATAATCATCTTCAGTTATACGCAACTTTTCCAACAACTCCTCAAAACTATCTACCCACAATTCTTTTTCTTTCGATTGCAAAAGCTCACGCAATTTCTTGGAATTGTTCTTACACTTAAGTTCTTCGTCAAGAGTACCGGGTTCTCTTAAACTCGGATCATAAATAATAGTTCTAGGCATGGGAGGAAATGGAATTCCAAAACGACAAACTGAACTATCATTAACCTTCTTCCTACACGTTGTCGTGTGTTTATGCATTTGCAATGACGTTAACAAATCCCCATTATCATCGTTCAATTTACCAGCGCAAGAAATAACTTTATCAATATATTCCTCTACCTCTTTAACATTTGACAAGTCATCTTTTAGCTTAGGCGCATCTTTAATCCATATCAACCCATGTTGATGAGGAGAGCCTCTTTGCTGTATTTCAACTCTGAAGTAATAATCTTCAATAACACCAAGAGGGCCTAGCTTTTGCAGAGCTTTAAGAAGAGCCCGAAAACGGTGGTCAAAATATCTAGCACAAGTAACAGGATCATCCTGAATCAACTTTGCCTTTTCCGAAAAACTTAAATTGCTAATATCGTCATTCGCTAAGCGATCCTGACCCGAAGTCACCCTGAGTATGTTCAAAAGCTCAGGCCATTTGCCTTCCGCAGCTGAAAACGTTATAAAAAAGGTAGCCGTACCAAGCTGCCTAATCATAGCCATTAACTCTTTCTGCCTATGCTGCCAATATGAAGGCGAGGACTGCAAATTTTCTAATACTCTGAAACCATCATCCTGCTTAACAATTGAATCCAGTGCACCAGCAGACGATAAAAACCCAGCAGTGTAGTTTGAGCCATCTTTTCTCTTGGTTTTTCTCATACAAACTTGTATGGAATCTCTAACTTTCATAGTTTCCAACTTAACAAAAGTGTAAAACAATTTAGACGGATTTTTAGCACAACGCCTATCAATATTACGAAGCTCCCACTTAGCAATGTCCCCAAAACTACCTTTAACCTTAAGGTCTCTCTTCTGACCCACATAAATACTGGGGAATGACAATTCCTCCGCGTCCTCGTCATAGAGTAAAGACATTGGCGTTTGACCTTCACCAGGAGCAAACTTAACATGCATGGTATTAGTAGGTAGGAAATCAGACAATGACACTAACAACGTGTCTTGATTCCCAACTGGGAATGAATTAACTTCGTTAGATTCATTCCAAATTTCATCGCTATCATTCTCATTCTCTACATTCATTGTCCCTTGTGGGTTTTCACTTAATGTATCACCATGGTTTAACTGACGGTCATTTTCGTCAACAATAAATTCAAGTTCTTCTGGAATTGGATCTAATATATCGCTCCTAACGGTTATCCCATGCTTAATATACAACGGTGTTTTCACCAAAACCTTAAGAGCTTCGTGCATTTTTTTCGGCCTAACAGTTTCGTACAAATAGGGTGTATTATATTGCATTCTCCTCATAAACTCAATTTGAATAGTATCTGTTTCACGAGGTAACCGTGGTAACACTGACACTGTAGACTCTACATTTATAGGAACGTTGACCACGTTTCCCTTAATCCCCCTTTGTTGATCACAACCTAACCTTCTTATTTGCATAAAAGGTATTCTTGGTGAAATCATTCTTTCCTCCAAATTAGACAAATTAACTAGTTCTACCGGAATTTCAGGAAACTCAAAACCATTTTCCCTGGAAAACTTGGGGATTTCGTTTTTCTTTACAGCTTTATTACAAGCACTGCATAAAAATACTCTGTCACTTAGCTCACGACGGTGAATACCAGGGACAGCTAAAAACACCGCAGACTTAACTAAGCTACCAGATGCTTTAAAAAAAAGATTTGAGCATCCTTCACATTTACACGTTGGACCTTCTTTAATGGTATCAAAATACGTCTGCTCTATAACTAAAGGATTTGCCCTCCTTTCTGCCACAGACAATCTGTTTCTAGAACGTTCAGAGTTCCTAAACTCGACATTTGCACGACTTTCAGCCATAGCCGACTGGTTTCTCACACGTTCTGCTTCAACGTACTCTAAATCTTGGCGTTTACTAGCCTTACTCATCTGATTACTAGCACGTTCTGCTACAACGTACTCTAAATCTTGGCGTTTACTAGCCTTACTCATCTGATTACTAGCACGTTCTGCTACAACGTACTCTAAATCTTGGCGTTTACTAGCCTTACTCATCTGATTACTAGCACGTTCTGCTTCAACGTACTCTAAATCTTGGCGTTTTCTAGCCATACCCAACTGATTTCTCACACGTTCTGCTTCAACGTACTCTAAATCTTGGCGTTTTTAGCCATACCCAACTGATTTCTCACACGTTCTGCTTCAACGTACTCTAAATCTTGGCGTTTACTAGCCTTACTCATCTGATTACTAGCACGTTCTGCTACAACGTACTCTAAATCTTGGCGTTTACTAGCCTTACTCATCTGATTACTAGCACGTTCTGCTTCAACGTACTCTAAATCTTGGCGTTTTCTAGCCATACCCAACTGATTTCTCACACGTTCTGCTTCAACGTACTCTAAATCTTGGCGTTTACTAGCCTTACTCATCTGATTACTAGCACGTTCTGCTTCAACGTACTCTAAATCTTGGCGTTTATTAGCCTTACTTAATTGATCCTTAACTCTTTCGCCTGCTCTATACCATTCATCAAGCCTTTTCATTCGCTTGGTAAGTACACCAACCTGATTTTCCCTTTCACGATATGACTCATTCTCTCGCTTCTTTGCCATAGATCGCGCCTCCTTCATTCTAAACTCTTCATTTTGTCTCAAAATTCTCATTCTCTCTAACGGATACACATTGCCATGAGACGTAGAAGGTAATTGTTCATCGTTCGCTACCATTATAGAACTAACCGATTTATTATTAACCAAATTCATAGGTTCGTCGGTAGTAATTACCCCGACTCTTACAGAGCTTTCACCTGAACTTACGTCTAATACATTATCCTTAGTACTACCGTGGCCAACAGGCGACTCAATAGAACTAACAAACAAATTAAGACTAGAAGTACTAGAAGCTTCACCTTCAGCCTTAGCTTTTTTCTGAGCTGCTAAAACTCTTCTCCTTTCATTTTCTTTCTTCTTAAACTCAGGGTCTGACCTTTTTGCCCTCATCCTTTCCCTCGCTTTACGCTTTCGCATTTCACCCTTACTCTCAACATTATCTTCCTCCATTCTATATAAAAAACGTCAAATACTCACTTAAATCCACAGCACTTCCAACTTTCAACAACAATAATTCCAACTTTCTTTAACAATAATTCCAACTTTCATTAACAATAATTTACTAGTAGTTTTATTGACAACCTACTAGCATAGAAATTCTTATTAAGAATAGCTCCGGCGGATTAAAAAGATCTATTTACAACTAGGTGGGCGTATCAACCCTGCCGTCTCGTTAAATTTAAAAAATATTTTTTATATTTTTGGTCTACAGATAGATGATTTTTAGTTAAACAAACAAGAAGCATAAACACATCAGTGGATGCTTTACTAATATTTAATTCATATAAAATAATTTTGCTTACAATATAACGTCTACAAATAGCTTCAAAATGTCTTTTTTAACGCTGGCTAACAGTTTGCACAGTTTCGCAAAGCAATCTTGTAACTAAAATTCATATCATTTTTTAATAAAGAAAGTCCATTTTGGCCCGAGAAACAGGCTAAAAAAGCAACGGCCTAAATTTTTTAGATTCACACAGAAATGACTAAAGTTATTCGGTTTTCCATTGTCTGCTAGTAATCTACCATTATGGAGCAATATTAAAGGAGTTATTATTAAAATAAATAAGATTTCTAATGACATTTTCGTTCTCACTCCAGTGACATTACTCCAAACAAAATGGCAATGGAAAAAGGCATATGTTGCTATTTTTTTGGAGATAAGGCACGTCAAAGAAGATACACGCCCCAGGAATGGAAAGTGTAGCTTCCTCTAGTGTAAATTTTTGTCTGGCCCCTCCTAGTACGCTCCAAAGGCAGGCTCGGTTGACCGAGGTATTTCCGGCTACATTGAAATTGCATAGACCGGAAGTTCCTTGGTCAACCCACCCCCAGACATACCTTCCATTCCTGGAGCGTATATTTTCTTTGGGCACGTAAAATAAAAACACAAGTTAAAACAATCACGGAGTATGGACGGAAGAATATAACCTTTGACCTTTTTGCATTGTATTGCATTATACATTTTGTCGTTGATTTCCCGTATTATGAAAGACCAACCGTTTACGGTCATTTGAAAGAGAGCCTGCGCTTGTCATTTATCCCAAAATTAACTTCACTACATTGAATTTAGTAACTAACGATATCAATAAAAAGCACTCGTCTCTACCCCCTACCGTATTTCAGAGAGTCACACACTTGAAACTTCATTTTATCATTTATCGCAAATCAAATATACAATTCTGTTTTAAATAACTAACAGTATCAATACTCGTTCTATATTAACTTTGAAACAAGAATGAAAACTTCAAATCTATGATCCGATAACGATTAGCCCTTTCACTGATCTAATTGCTACCATGATGCTTTCTTCTATTATAAAATCTAAATTTGATTATTTAAACGTGTATTTAACTTTCGGTTCACTCTGAACCGTTAATGTCCCTTCATTACAGACACGATAATCAAAACCCAGAGTTTACTCCACCTCAGGTCTCAATTATTTACTCTTTGGTTCACTAAGCCTATTGCGGATCAATCTTGATTTACCCGACAGAATCGAGGCCATAGCTTTCGTCTTGAAATACCTAAACCAAGGATTATTCTATATACAGATGTAGTATAGCTTAAGTAATATATAAACAGCCATTTCAAATAATAATATTAAAAAACATCCTTGGAATATCAAAATGAAACAGAGCTTTAAAGCTACAAATGTACTAAATGCATCGTAATTACGAAAAAGATTTCCACATATTCACTTTATATTATGGAAAAAGTGAATATTAAGGTTCTGTAGGATTTCTTAACACATCAAAACAAAGCGAACCGCTAACTCGGCGCACTATACTAGTGTGATAACGGACGGACACACACAGACAAAAAATAGACTGCTTTTTAACTCTTTCCGTATTAATTTTGAATTGAGAAAAGAGATTATCTTAAATATTAAAATAAATATAATTAATATGTAATATTTTCTTCGTTAGTTGTTCGCCTTATTGAGCGTTACATCGTTTTAAAAAAGAATAATTAAACAACCTTGAGAGACTTGACTAATATTGACGTTTGAATTGAAGGATATGACTGTTGTTTCGACTTACTCAAATAGGTAGTATATAAAGGATTCGAATCGCAGCTGTAGATAAGAACATCGCAATTGCGTGAACCTTGGAGGACGACCCCTCCATTGGAAGGCTAGACGTTTCTCGTAACCCTAGCCGA
Organism: Phalangium opilio; assembly: GCA_019434445.1. Taxonomy (NCBI): domain Eukaryota; kingdom Metazoa; phylum Arthropoda; class Arachnida; order Opiliones; family Phalangiidae; genus Phalangium; species Phalangium opilio. The sequence goes on from JAEQBA010000712.1 coordinate 9,579, forward strand.
TCGCCGCGTATGTCTTAACCTTAAGGATGATGGTGGTGTTAGAAGCCAGGTGTACAGACTGGTGTCCAAGTGGGATGGACAAAAACAAAGACCAGAAGATGGTGGTGTTAGAAGCCAGGTGTACAGACTGGTGTCCATGTGGGATGGACAAAAACAAAGACCAGAAGATGGTGGTGTTAGAAGCCAGGTGTACAGACTGGTGTCCATGTGGGATGGACAAAAACAAAGACCAGAAGATGGTGGTGTTAGAAGCCAGGTGTACAGACTGGTGTCCATGTGAGATGGACAAAAACAAAGACCAGAAGATGGTGGTGTTAGAAGCCAGGTGTACAGACTGGTGTCCATGTGGGGTGGACAAAAACAAAGACCAGAAGATAGTGGTGTTAGAAGCCAGGTGTACAGACTGGTGTCCATGTGGGATGGACAAAAACAAAGACCAGAAGATGGTGGTGTTAGAAGCTAGGTGTACAGACTGGTGTCCATGTGGGATGGACAAAAACAAAGACCAGAAGATGGTGGTGTTAGAAGCCAGGTGTACAGACTGGTGTCCATGTGGAATGGACAAAGACGAGAAGGTGGTGGTGTTTAGAAGCCAGTAAGTACAAACTGGTGTCGATGTGGAATGGGCGAAAGACTAGAAGATGGTGGTGTTTAGAAGTTAGTAAGTTCAGATTGGTGTCCATGTGGGGTGGACAAATGAACAGAGTTGTTAGACAGGCAATGGAGTAATAGCCTGTAACTGGAATACAATTTCCGGGACTGTAAATGCAGTCTGGAAATTGAATACACGTTTGCTCCGATTTGCAAACTGCGAACGCGGTCACGTGGGTGTAACAACGGACAGACAGACACACAGACAGACACACACACAGACAGACAGACACACAGACACGTCGAAATTAGAACCTCTCCGTGACATACGTCACTCGGAGAGGTAAAAATATTCTCTATGCAATTAAGTACGCGCGTTTCAACCGATTTCACAAATATTTAGTACACTGGTTTGCTTTAACCTTAAGACGGGCTGAATGGTCTTTCGGGTTAGATTTTTCGCCATCTTTTAAAATGGCGCCCAGAAATGTAAGAAAATATTCTCTATGCAATAAAGTCCGCGCGATTCAACCGATTTCACAAATATTTAGTACAATGGTTTCCTTTAACCTATAGACGGGCTGAAAGGTCTTTTGGGTTCGATTTGTTGCCATCTTTTTAAATGGCGGCCAAAAACTTAAAAACCCTTCTTTATGGAATAATGTTCGCGTGAAAAGTAATAAAAAATATCCCGACGGGCTGACGGACTGTGCCGAGTGCCTTCGCTCCTAGGGTGCTACAAAAATATTAGTCATCAGTAAAATCTACACATTCTTTATATCATTTTAGATATAATGAAAATATTTAATATTTTCGCTCATTTTGAAATTGAACGAGTTAAAAATATTCGAAATTCCTTTCCATAAAAAACATGTTTTAAACTGTTTGTTTAAACGTTTTAAACAAATTAATGTTTTTTTTCATGGCTGTTTAAAACGAGTTTTAAACCAAAGTTTAAAACAGTTTGTTTAAAACTTGCCAACCCTGGTGAAAGCCAGATATGCTAGCCACTAGACCATACCGTATCCAATTGGCTTTTCACAATTGAGTTCCTAGTATCGTTGATCAATAAAATTTAAAGAAAACTGACTTCTGATACCAGGCAATGAATCCGGACCTTCAGGGTGAAAATAAGATATCCTAGCCACTAGACCATATCGGATCTGTTCAGTTTTCCACAATTGAGCTCCTAGTATTGTTTCTTAATAAGGTTTTTTGAAAACTGACCTCCGATACCGGGAATTGCACCCGGGCCTTCTGGGTGAGAGCCAGATATCCTAGCCACTAGACCACATCGGATCTGCTCGGGTTTTCACAATTGAAATTCATGGATCGTTTCATAATAAATTTTCTAGAAAACTGACCTCCGATACCGGAGAAAGAAAGCCATTAACTTTGATAGTGGTACTGCTACTGGTGAGAAAAATCTCCATCCATTTCAGAAACACGGGGCCAAAACCAAACGAGGCAAGTGTGCGAAGCAGAAAAGTACAGTCCACACTATCGAACGCTTTTGTCAGGTCCATCTTCAATAGTATACCGGGCTGGTTTTTCAGATGTAAGTAAGACATCACATCGCTCACGTACCGAGTCGTCGTGGACACGTCACGCCCACGAATAGCGCCCGTTTGACAAGGGGAAATGACGGACGGCGCGATCAACGAGAGTCGAGAGGCAAACACCTTTGCAATGAGCTTTCGATCCGTATTTAATAGCGTAATCGGCCTCCAATTACGAAGAAGCGACGGGTCCCCCTCCTTTGGCAAGAAAACCACCATACCCTGCGTCATGGACCGGGGTAGCCGACCCGTGGTATGGATTTCCATCAAAAGGCGCAAGAATTCGTCCTTAATCAGTGGTAAGACGAACCGCCAAAACCGGACGGTAAGCCCATCCGTGCCCGGGCTACGACCAACGGCCATCGCGCGTAAGGCGGCGGTAAGGTCGGGCCACGTAACAGGACCGTCACACAGATCCCTGTCGTCAGGTGTCAACCGGTCCTTGACGAAGGACGTAAAGTGATCCGTAACGGAATCATCTCTCGGAGCCCGTCGGTAGAGATCACTAAAATAGCGGAAGACTTCGCCCCGCACTCGGAGGCTATCGTCGAGGGTGGTACCGTCATCCAACTGAAGATGTTTCAGGCTCCGCCTGGATTGGCGGTGCTGTTCCAAACTAAGAAAGTACCCGGAAGGTTGTTCCCCCAAATCCTGCCACGCCAAATTTGAACGGACGACCGCACCCTGCAACTCACGTAAGTCATAGTCCCGTAAAGCCGTCTGAACGTCAAACAACTCCTTCTCGAGATGATCCGCGGGAGTCTGTATTAACTGGTCCGAGAGAAACGTGAACCGAGAGGCCAACGTCGCGCGTGTCTGCCGCTGATCTCTGGCACGCGATTTACCATAAAAAATCGCATAGTCACGTAGTCGAGTCTTTAAATTTTCATACCAAAGGAAAATGTCATCGCGACATTCCGGCGTAGACCGACTACGAGCGATGACGCGCTGTACGGCCGTTGCGAAAACGGCTTCGTCATGAAAGGAGTCATTAAAAGACCAAGTCCCCGGACCGCGAATGACGCCCTCGAAATCCATGTGAGTGATGACCATGGCATGATCGGAAATAGGACAAGGTCGGATAAGGGAATGACGGACATTATGGGAGTCAAAATTACGAACAAAAATGTAGTCAATGCGAGAACGAATAAATTTACCAAATACAAAACCCGAACGCGTAAATTCACAATTATTAGCATGTTTAAGTCGGTAAGTGTCAATCAAACTTAGGCTATCCTTAAAAACTTGAACGTTAGTAGGCCGAAAACCAGAGGACCCCACCCCCGAGGGCGAACGATCCAGGTGGCGACTACAAATATCATTTAGATCCCCCGCAAACACGACTCTACCGTCCGGGAAAGAATTTCTGATATCTCCAAAAAACTAAACCCGATCACCCTCGGCGTTGGGGGCGTAATCATTAAAAAAATACGTTCTTACATCAAAAAACTCGGTAGTAACCAATAAAGCCCGACCGGAAATTATTTGAGTAACATTCAAGACCCGTATAGACAATTTTTTAGTAAACAAGATAGCAACCCCCCGAAAGCCACTCACTAGATCATGAGAAAAAAACAATTGACCAAAAAATAACAATTTAAAGGCAGCGACATGCGACGCATCCTAATGCGTTTCTTGTAAAAAAAATATGTCCATGTCCTTAATGAATTCGACTAATAAAGCCATCTTACCCACGTCTCGTAAACCATGAACATTTAAAGTAGCTATTTTGACAGCCATGCAACCTACTTTGTCTGTGAAGGGTCCGGCGGTTTATTCGGAGTAAACCCACGAGCGTTGGCCAGATTCGGATTCGGTTTCCTCAGGAACTGGGGACGTTTCTGCGACAAGTCAGAGGTGGAACCAAGAGAATGTTTAGTTCCCCGATTGCCGCCCCCCTCTGACTCAAATGGGTTAACTTCCGCATCGGGGTCACCGTCGACGAGCATATCCTCACTAGAACTGAGATTCTGGCCATGATGGCCAGAAATGGTAACGCTGACATTAGGAATCTCCGCATCAGCAACTCCATCGGACATGGGAGCAGGGAGCAAGCCTGCCCCATCACGTACAGGAGAGACTTCGGACTGGAGCACGACATCGCGTTCAGAACCGATAGCTACCTGACCCAACTTCTCTGGGCAGTCACGGGCAAGATGACCGTGTGTCTCACACCGACGACAAACATTACGCGGACAACTTTTGTAAATGTGACCTTCAGCGAGACACCCGTTACAAACCCGATTTTGCGCCTCATGGCGAACGCGATAAAAGGTTTCGCGACCGAGAACATCCGCGATTTTCAAGCCGTACGGAAGTGATGAAACCCCCTTGGGCAAAACCACGCGTACGCAACGCTCACCAAGATACAATCCATCAAATTTACGCCAAACGACCTCCCCTTTGATTTCGCAACCAAGGGAGACCAATTTCGCAACCACGGCATCATCGGACACGAATTCAGGCAAACCATGTATTTTAATAATTACCGATCTCGAGACGACTGATTCAGCAGGACACAGGACGTCCATGATTTCCACCCCAGCTTTGACACACTCTTCAGCATCTTCCTCCGACAAAAACGTAATAAAGTAACCTCCAGTACCAGGTACCACAGACGAAATGGCATCAAGACCAAATGATTTTTAACGGCAGCAACAACAACAGCAGTGGTTTGCACCAAACAAACAACGAAGACGCTTCGTCGAAGCGCCGCCATGATGGAGGACTCCCCGAAGGAAACCCTCGAGACCGAGGCTTCGCGGGCGAAAGCCGAAGTCCGTACAATCAAAAACAGCCAACAAAGTACGCCGCAAAACTAACAAGGCGGAGAAAGGACCGCCGAAAAAGGAAACCGTAAAACGCAAGAAACACGGAGAGCGAAAAGAAACAACCGCACTCCGCGAAAGCAAGCAACGATCTCCAAGCCAGATATCCTAGCCACTAGACCATATCGGATCCGTTTGGTTTGTCACAATTGAGCTCCTAGTATCGTTGATTAATAAATTTTTTAGAAATCGGACCTCCGATACCGGGAATTTAACCCGGGCCTTCTGGGTTAAGCCAGATATCCTAGCCACCAGACCATATCGGATCTACTCGGGTTCTAACAATTGAGTTCGTAGTATCGTTTCTTAATAAAAAAATTTAGAAAATTGACCTCCGATACCGGGAATTGAACCCAGGCCTTCTGGGTGAAAGCCAGATATCCTAGCCACTAGACCATATCGGATCTGCTTGGGTTTCCACCATTGAGCTTCTTCTATCGTTTCATAATAAAGATTTTAGAAAACTGACCTGAGATACCGGGAACTGAACCCGGGCCTTCTGGGTGAAAGCCAGCTTGCCTATCCACTAGACCATATCGGATCTGCTTGGGTTTCCACTATTGAGCTTCTTGTGTCGTTTCATAATAAAGATTTTAGAAAACCGACCTCAGATACCGGAAACTGAACCCGGGCCTTCTGGGTTAAGCCAGATATCCTAGCCCCTAGACCATATCGGATCTGCTCGGGTTTTCACCATTGAGCTTCTTCTATCGTTTCATAATAAAGATTTTACAAAACTGACCTCAGATACCGGGAATTGAACAAGTGCCTTCTGGGTGAAGCCAGATATCCTAGCCACTAGACCATATCGGATCTGCTTGAGTTTTAACGATTGAGTTCCTAGTATCGTTTCTTAATAAAGAATTTAGAAAATTGACCTCCGACACCGGGAACTGAACCCGGGCCTTCTGGGTGAAAGCCAGCTTGCCTATCCACTAGACCATATCGGATCTGCTTGGGTTTCCACTATTGATCTTCTTGTATCGTTTCATAATAAAGATTTTAGAAAACCGACCTCAGATACCGGAAATTGAACCCGGGCCTTCTGGGTTAAGCCAGATATCCTAGCCCCTAGACCATATCGGATCTGCTCGGGTTTTCACCATTGAGCTTCTTCTATCGTTTCATAATAAAGATGTTACAAAACTGACCTCAGATACCGGGAATTGAACCCGGGCCTTCTGGGTGAGAGCCAGATATCCTAGCCACTAGACCATATCGGATCCGTTTGGTTTGTCACAATTGAGCTCCTAGTATCGTTGATTAATACATTTTTTAGAAATCTGACCTCCGATACCGGGAATTTAACCCAGGCCTTCTGGGTGAAAGCCAGATATCCTAGCCACTAGACCATATCGGATCGGCTTGAGTTTTCACCATTGAGCTTCTTCTATCGTTTCATAATAAAGATTTTAGAAAACTGACCTCAGATACCGGGAATTGAACAAGTGCCTTCTGGGTGAAGCCAGATATCCTAGCCACTAGACCATATCGGATCTGCTTGAGTTTTAACGATTGAGTTCCTAGTATCGTTCCTTAATAAAGAATTTAGAAAATTGACCTCCGACACCGGGAACTGAACCCGGGCCTTCTGGGTGAAGGCCAGCTTGCCTATCCACTAGACCATATCGGATCTGCTTGGGTTTCCACTATTGATCTTCTTGTATCGTTTCATAATAAAGATTTTAGAAAACTGACCTCAGATACCGGAAATCGAAAACGGGCCTTCTGGGTTAAGCCAGATATCCTAGCCCCTAGACCATATCGGATCTGCTTGGGTTCTAACAATTGAGTTCCTAGTATCGTTTCTTACTAAAAAAATTTTGAAAATTGACCTCCGATACCGGGAATTGAACCCAGGCCTTCTGGGTGAAAGCCAGATATCCTAGCCACTAGACCATATCGGATCTGCTTGAGTTTTCACCATTGAGCTTCTTCTATCGTTTCATAATAAAGATTTTAGAAAACTGACTTCAGATACCGGGAATTGAACAAGTGCCTTCTGGGTGAAGCCAGATATCCTAGCCACTAGACCATATCGGATCTGCTTGAGTTTTAACGATTGAGTTCCTAGTATCGTTTCTTAATAAAGAATTTAGAAAATTGACCTCCGATACCGGGAACTGAACCCGGGCCTTCTGGGTGAAAGCCAGCTTGCCTATCAACTAGACCATATCGGATCTGCTTGGGTTTCCACTATTGAGCTTCTTGTATCGTTTCATAATAAAGATTTTAGAAAACTGAGTTCAGATACCGGAAATTGAACCCGGGCCTTCTGGGTTAAGCCAGATATCCTAGCCCCTAGACTATATCGGATCTGCTCGGGTTTTCACCATTGAGCTTCTTCTATCGTTTCATAATAAAGATTTTAGAAAACTGACCTCCGAAACCGGGAATTGAACCCGGGTCTTCTGGGTGAAAGCCATATATCCTAGCCACTAGACCATATCGGATCTGCTTGAGTTTACACTTCTGAGCTTCTTCTATCGTTTCATAATAAAGATTTTAGAAAACTGACCTCCGATACCGGGAATTGAACCCGGGCCTTCTGGGTGAAAGCCAGATATCCTAGCCACTAGACCATATCGGATCTGCTTGAGTTTTCACCATTGAGCTTCTTCTATCGTTTCATAATAAAGATTTTAGAAAACTGACCTCAGATACCGGGAATTGAACAAATGCCTTCTGGGTGAAGCCAGATATCCTAGCCACTAGACCATACGGATCTGCTTGGGTTTTAACAATTGAGTTCCTAGTATCGTTTCTTAATAAAAAAATTTAGAAAACTGACCTCCGATACCGGGAATTGAACCCGGGCCTTCTGGGTGAAAGCCAGATATCCTAGCCACTAGACCATATCGGATCTGCTTGATTTTCACCATTGAGCTTCTTATATCGTTTCATAATAAAGATTTTAGAAAACTGACCTCAGATACCGGGAATTGAACAAGTGCCTTTTGGGTGAGAGCCAGATATCCTAGCCACTAGATCATATCGGATCTGCTTGGGTTTTAACAATTGAGTTCCTAGTATCGTTTCTTAATAAAAAAAATTAGAAAACTGACCTCCGATACCGGGAATTGAACCCGGGCCTTCTTGGTGAAAGCCATATATCCTAACCACTACACCATATCGGATCTGCTTGAGTTTTCACCATTGAGCTTCTTATATCGTTTCATAATAAAGATTTTAGAAAACTGACCTCCGATACCGGAAATTGAACCCGGGCCTTCTGGGTGAAAGCGAGATATCCTAGCCACTAGACCATATCGGATCTGCTTGAGTTTTAACGATAGAGTTCCTAGTATCGTTTCTTAATAAAGAATTTAGAAAATTGACCTCCGATACCGGGAACTGAACCCGGGCCTTCTGGGTGAAAGCCAGCTTGCCTATCCACTAGACCATATCGGATCTGCTTGGGATTCCACTATTGAGCTTCTTGTATCGTTTCATAATAAAGATTTAAGAAAACTGACCTCAGATACCGGAAATTGAACCCGGGCCTACTGGGTTAAGCCAGATATCCTAGCCGCTAGACCATATCGGATCTGCTCGGGTTTTCACCCTTGAGCTTCTTCTATCGTTTCATAATAAAGATTTTGGAAAACTGACCTCAGATACCGGGAATTGAACCCGGGCCTTCTGGGTGAGGGCCAGATATCCTAGCCACTAGACCATATCGGATCCGTTTGGTTTGTCACATTTGAGCTTCTAGTATCGTTGATTAATAAATTTTTTAGAAATCTGACCTCCGATACCGGGAATTTAACCCGGGCCTTCTGGGTTAAGCCAGATATCCTAGCCACTAGACCATATCGGATCTACTCGGGTTCTAACAATTGAGTTCCTAGTATCGTTTCTTACTAAAAAAATTTAGAAAATTGACCTCCGATACCGGGAATTGAACCCAGGCTTCTGGGTGAAAGCCAGATATCCTAGCCACTAGACCATATCGGATCTGCTTGAGTTTTCACCATTGAGCTTCTTCTATCGTTTCATAATAAAGATTTTAGAAAACTGACCTCAGATACCGGGAATTGAACAAGTGCCTTCTGGGTGAAGCCAGATATCCTAGCCACTAGACCATATCGGATCTGCTTGAGTTTTAACGATTGAGTTCCTAGTATCGTTTCTTAATAAAGAATTTTGAAAATTGACCTCCGATCCCGGGAACTGAACCCGGGCCTTCTGGGTGAAAGCCAGCTTGCCTATCCACTAGACCATATCGGATCTGCTTGGGTTTCCACTATTGAGCTTCTTGTATCGTTTCATAATAAAGATTTTAGAAAACTGAGTTCAGATACCGGAAATTGAACCCGGGCCTTCTGGGTTAAGCCAGATATCCTAGCCCCTAGACTATATCGGATCTGCTCGGGTTTTCACCATTGAGCTTCTTCTATCGTTTCATAATAAAGATTTTAGAAAACTGACCTCAGATACCGGGAATTGAACCCGGGCCTTCTGGGTGAGAGCCAGATATCCTAGCCACTAGACCATATCGGATCCGTTTGGTTTGTCACATTTGAGCTCCTAGTATCGTTGATTAATAAATTTTTTAGAAATCTGACCTCCGATACCGGGAATTGAACCCGGGCCTTCTGGGTGAAAGCCAGATATCCTAGCCACTAGACCATATCGGATCTGCTTGAGTTTTCACCATTGAGCTTCTTCTATCGTTTCATAATAAAGATTTTAGAAAACTGACCTCAGATACCGGGAATTGAACAAATGCCTTCTGGGTGAAGCCAGATATCCTAGCCACTAGACCATACAGGATCTGCTTGGGTTTTAACAATTGAGTTCCTAGTATCGTTTCTTAATAAAAAAATTTAGAAAACTGACCTCCGATACCGGGAATTGAACCCGGGCCTTCTGAGTGAAAGCCAGATATCCTAGCCACTAGACCATATCGGATCTGCTTGAGTTTTCACCATTGAGCTTCTTATATCGTTTCATAATAAAGATTTTAGAAAACTGACCTCAGATACCGGGAATTGAACAAGTGCCTTTTGGGTGAGAGCCAGATATCCTAGCCACTAGATCATATCGGATCTGCTTGGGTTCTAACAATTGAGTTCCTAGTATCTTTACTTAATAAAAAAAATTAGAAAACTGACCTCCGATACCGGGAATTGAACCCGGGCCTTCTTGGTGAAAGCCAGATATCCTAGCCACTACACCATATCGGATCTGCTTGAGTTTTTACCATTGAGCTTCTTATATCGTTTCATAATAAAGATTTTAGAAAACTGATCTCCGATACCAGAAATTGAACCCGCGCCTTCTGGGTGAAAGCGAGATATCCTAGCCACTAGACCCTATCGGATCTGCTTGAGTTTTAACGATAGAGTTCCTAGTATCGTTTCTTAATAAAGAATTTAGAAAATTGACCTCCGATACCGGGAACTGAACCCGGGCCTTCTGGGTGAAAGCCAGCTTGCCTATCCACTATACCATATCGGATCTGCTTGGGTTTCCACTATTGAGCTTCTTGTATCGTTTCATAATAAAGATTTAAGAAAACTGACCTCAGATACCGGAAATTGAACCCGGGCCCACTGGGTTAAGCCAGATATCCTAGCCGCTAGACCATATCGGATCTGCTCGGGTTTTCACCATTGAGCTTCTTCTATCGTTACATAATAAAGATTTTGGAAAACTGACCTCAGATACCGGGAATTGAACCCGGGCCTTCTGGGTGAGAGCCAGATATCCTAGCCACTAGACCATATCGGATCCGTTTGGATTGTCACATTTGAGCTCCTAGTATCGTTGATTAATAAATTTTTTAGAAATCTGACCTCCGATACCGGGAATTTAACCCGGGCCTTCTGGGTTAAGTAAGATATCCTAGCCACTAGACCATATCGGATCTACTCGGGTTCTAACAATTGAGTTCCTAGTATCGTTTCTTACTAAAAAAATTTATAAAATTGACCTCCGATACCGGGAATTGAACCCAGGCCTTCTGGGTGAAAGCCAGATATCCTAGCCACTAGACCATATCGGATCTGCTTGAGTTTTAACGATTGAGTTCCTAGTATCGTTTCTTAATAAAGAATTTAGAAAATTGACCTCCGATACCGGGAACTGAACCCGGGCCTTCTGGGTGAAAGCCAGCTTGCCTATGCACTAGACCATATCGGATCTGCTTGGGTTTCCACTATTGAGCTTCTTGTATCGTTTCATAATAAAGATTTTAGAAAACTGAGTTCAGATACCGGAAATTGAACCCGGGCCTTCTGGGTTAAGCCAGATATCCTAGCCCCTAGACTATATCGAATCTGCTCGGGTTTTCACCATTGAGCTTCTTCTATCGTTTCATAATAAAGATTTTAGAAAACTGACCTCCGAAACCGGGAATTGAACCCGGGTCTTCTGGGTGAAAGCCAGATATTCTAGCCACTAGACCATATCGGATCTGCTTGAGTTTTCACTTCTGAGCTTCTTCTATCGTTTCATAATAAAGATTTTAGAAAACTGACCTCCGATACCGGGAATTGAACCCGGGCCTTCTGGGTGAAAGCCAGATATCCTAGCCACTAGACCATATCGGATCTGCTTGAGTTTTCACCATTGAGCTTCTTCTATCGTTTCATAATAAAGATTTTAGAAAACTGACCTCAGATACCGGGAATTGAACAAATGCCTTCTGGGTGAAGCCAGATATCCTAGCCACTAGACCATACAGGATCTGCTTGGGTTTTAACAATTGAGTTCCTAGTATCGTTTCTTAATAAAAAAATTTAGAAAACTGACCTCCGATACCGGGAATTGAACAAGTGCCTTTTGGGTGAGAGCCAGATATCCTAGCCACTAGATCATATCGGATCTGCTTGGGTTTTAACAATTGAGTTCCTAGTATCGTTTCTTAATAAAAAAAATTAGAAAACTGACCTCCGATACCGGGAATTGAACCCGGGCCTTCTTGGTGAAAGCCAGATATCCTAGCCACTACACCATATCGGATCTGCTTGAGTTTTCACCATTGAGCTTCTTATATCGTTTCATAATAAAGATTTTAGAAAACTGACCTCCGATACCGGAAATTGAACCCGGGCCTTCTGGGTGAAAGAAAGATATCCTAGCCACTAGATCATATCGGATCTGCTTGAGTTTTAACGATAGAGTTCCTAGTATCGTTTCTTAATAAAGAATTTAGAAAATTGACCTCCGATACCGGGAACTGAACCCGGGCCTTCTGGGTGAAAGCCAGCTTGCCTATCCACTAGACCATATCGGATCTGCTTGGGTTTCCACTATTGAGCTTCTTGTATCGTTTCATAATAAAGATTTAAGAAAACTGACCTCAGATACCGGAAATTGAACCCGGGCCTACTGGGTTAAGCCAGATATCCTAGCCGCTAGACCATATCGGATCTGCTCGGTTTTCACACCATTGAGCTTCTTCTATCGTTTCCATATAAAGATTTTGCAAAACTGACCTCAGATACCGGGAATTGAACCCGGGCCTTCTGGGTGAGAGCCAGATATCCTAGCCACTAGACCATATCGGATCCGTTTGGTTTGTCACATTTGAGCTCCTAGTATCGTTGATTAATAATTTTTTTAGAAATCTGACCTCCGATACCGGGAATTTAACCCGGGCTTCTGGGTTAAGCCAGATATCCTAGCCACTAGACCATATCGGATCTACTCGGCTTCTACAATGAGTTCCTAGTATCGTTTCTTACTAAAAAATTTAGAAAATTGACCTCCGATACCGGGAATTGAACCCAGGCCTTCTGGGTGAAAGCCAGATATCCTAGCCACTAGACCATATCGGATCTGCTTGAGTTTTCACCATTGAGCTTCTTCTATCGTTTCATAATAAAGATTTTAGAAAACTGACTTCAGATACCCTGAATTGAACAAGTGCCTTCTGGGTGAAGCCAGATATCCTAGCCACTAGACCATATCGGATCTGCTTGAGTTTTAACGATTGAGTTCCTAGTATCGTTTCTTAATAAAGAATTTAGAAAATTGACCTCCGATACCGGGAACTGAACCCGGGCCTTCTGGGTGAAAGCCAGCTTGCCTATCCACTAGACCATATCGGATCTGCTTGAGTTTTCACCATTGAGCTTCTTATATCGTTTCATAATAAAGATTTTAGAAAACTGACCTCAGATACCGGGAATTGAACAAGTGCCTTTTGGGTGAGAGCCAGATATCCTAGCCACTAGATCATATCGGATCTGCTTGGGTTTTAACAATTGAGTTCCATGTATCGTTTCTTATAAAAAAT
>JAEQBA010000713.1:0-11160 GCA_019434445.1 Phalangium opilio
TTCCGTGGCGCAATGGTTAGCGCGTTCGGCTGTTAACCGAAAGGTTGGTGGTTCGAGCCATCCCGGGAGCGGTGTTGTGGAGTCTCAGATGTGAGTAAAAAGTCAAAGTTTTTCCACAATACCTGACGCCATTTAATTTTGGGCTTCCGTGCGCAATGGTTAGCGCGTTCGGCTGTTAACGAAGGTTGGTGGTTCGAGCCCATACGGGAGCGTGTTTGAGGTCTCAGATGTGACGTAAAAAGTCAAAGTTTTCCACAATACCTGACGAACCATTTATTTTTGGGTTCCGTGGCGCAATGGTTAGCGCGTTCGGCTGTTAACCGAAAGGTTGGTGGTTCGAGCCCACCGGGAGCGGTGTTGTGAGTCTCAATGTGACGTAAAAAGTCAAAGTTTTTCCACAATACCTGACGACCATTTAATTTTTGGGCTTCCGTGGCGCAATGGTTAGCGCGTTCGGCTGTTAACCGAAAGGTTGGTGGTTCGAGCCCATCCGGGAGCGGTGTGTGAGGTCTCAGATGTGACGTAAAAAGTCAAAGTTTTCCACAATACCTGACAACCATTTAATTTCTGAGCTTCCGTGGCGCAATGGTTAGCGCGTTCGGCTGTTAACCGAAAGGTTGGTGGTTCGAGCCCATCCGGGAGCGGTGTTGAGGTCTCAGATGTGACGTAAAAAGTCAAAGTTTTCCACAATACCTGACGACCATTTAATTTTGGGCTTCCGTTGCGCAATGGTTAGCGCGTTCGGCTGTTAACGAAAGGTTGGTGGTTCGAGCCCACCCGGGAGCGGTGTTGTGAGGTCTCAGATGTAGCGTAAAAAGTCAAAGTTTTCCACAATACATGACAAATTTAAATTCTGGGCTTCCTTGGCGCAATGGTTAGCGCGTTCGGCTGTTAACCGAAAGGTTGGTGGTTCGAGCCCACCCGGGAGCGGTGTTGTGAGGTCTCAGATGGACGTAAAAAGTCAAAGTTTTCCACAATACCTGACGAACATTTAATTTTGGGCTTCCGTGGCGCAATGGTTAGCGCGTTCGGCTGTTAACCGAAAGGTTGGTGGTTCGAGCCCACCCGGGAGCTGTTGTGGAGTCTCAGATGTGACGTAAAAGTCAAAGTTTTTCCACAATACTGACGGCCATTTAATTTGGGCTTCCGTGGCGCAATGGTTAGCGCGTTCGGCTGTTAACCGAAAGGTTGGTGGTTCGAGCCCATACGGGAGCGGTGTTGTGAGGTCTCAGATGTGACGTAAAAAGTCAAAGTTTTTCCACAATACCTGACGAACATTTATTTTTGGGCTTCCGTGGCGCAATGGTTAGCGCGTTCGGCTGTTAACCGAAAGGTTGGTGGTTCGAGCCCATCCGGGAGCGGTTGTGGAGGTCTCAGATGTGACGTAAAAATTCAAAGTTTTTCCACAATACTGACGGCCATTTAATTTTTGGGCTTCCGTGGCGCAATGGTTAGCGCGTTCGGCTGTTAACGAAAGGTTGGTGGTTCGAGCCATCCGGGAGCGGTGTTGTGAGGTCTCAGATGTGACGTAAAAAGTCAAAGTTTTTCCACAATACCTGACAACCATTGAATTTTGAGCTTCCGTGGCTCAATGGTTAGCGCGTTCGGCTGTTAACTGAAAGGTTGGTGGTTCGAGCCCATCCGGGAGCGGTGTGAGGTCTCAGATGTGACGTAAAAAGTCAAAGTTTTTCCACAATACCTGACGACGATATAATTTTGGGCTTCCGTGGCGCAATGGTTATCGCGTTCATCTGTTAACCGAAAGGTTGGTGGTTCGGGCCCACCGGGAGCGGTGTTGTGAGGTCTCAGATGTACGTAAAAAGTCAAAGTTTTCCACAATACCTGACAACATTTAAATTCAATTTCCGTGGCGCAATGGTTAGCGCGTTCGGCTGTTAACTGAAAGGTTGGTGGTTCGAGCCCATCCGGGAGCGGTGTTGTGAGGTCTCAGATGTGACGTAAAAAGTCAAAGTTTTTCCACAATACCTGACGACGATATTTAATTTTTGGGCTTCCGTTGCGCAATGGTTATCGCGTTCATCTGTTAACCGAAAGGTTGGTGGTTCGGCCACCGGGAGCGGTGTTGTGAGATCTCAGAAGGAACGTAAAAAGCCAAAGTTTTTCCACAATACCTGACAACATTTTAAATTCTAAGCTTCCGTGGCGCAATGGTTAGTGCGTTCGGCTGTTAACCGAAAGGTCGGTGGTTCGAGCCCACCGGGAGCGGTGTTGTGAGGCCTCAGATGTGACGTAAAAGTCAAAGTTTTCCCACAATACCTGACGAACATTTATTTTTGGCTTCCGTGGCGCAATGGTTAGCGCATTCGGCTGTTAACCGAAAGGTTGGTGGTTCGAGCCCATCCCGGAGCGGTGTTGTGGAGTCTCATATGTGACGTAAAAGTCAAATTTTCCACAATACCTGACGGCCATTTAATTTTTGGGCTTCCGTGGCGCAATGGTTAGCGCGTTCGGCTGTTAACCGAAAGGTTGGTGGTTCGAGCCCATCCGGGAGCGGTGTTGTGAGTCTCAGATGTGACGTAAAAGTCAAAGTTTTTCCACAATACCTGACAACCATTTAATTTTGGGCTTCCGTGGCGCAATGTTAGCGCGTTCGGCTGTTAACCGAAAGGTTGGTGGTTCGAGCCCATCCGGGAGCGGTGTTGTGAGGTCTCAGATGTGACGTAAAAAGTCAAAGTTTTTCCACAATACCTGACGAACATTTATTTTTTGGGCTTCCGTGGCGCAATGGTTAGCGCGTTCGGCTGTTAACCGAAAGGTTGGTGGTTCGAGCCCATCCCGGGAGCGGTGTTGTGGAGTCTCTATGTGACGTAAAAAGTCAAAGTTTTTCCACAATACCTGACGGACCATTTAATTTTTGGGCTTCCGTGGCGCAATGGTTAGCGCGTTCGGGTTAACCGAAAGGTTGGTGGTTCGAGCCATACGGGAGCGGTGTTGTGAGGTCTCAGATGTGACGTAAAAAGTCAAAGTTTTTCCACAATACCTGACAACATTGAATTTCTGAGCTTCCGTGGCTCAATGGTTAGCGCGTTCGGCTGTTAACCGAAAGGTTGGTGGTTCGAGCCCATCGGGAGCGGTGTTGAGGTCTCAGATGTGACGTAAAAAGTCAAGTTTTTCCACAATACCTGACGACGATATAATTTTTGGGCTTCCGTTCGCAATGGTTAGCGCGTTCATCTGTTAACCGAAAGGTTGGTGGTTCGGGCCCACCGGGAGCGGTGTTGTGGGGTCTCAGATGTAGCGTAAAAAGTCATAAGTTTTCCACAATACATGACAACATTTTAAATTCTAATTTTCCGTGGCGCAATGCTTAGTGCGTTCGGCTGTTAACTGAAAGGTTGGAGGTTCGAGCCCATCCGGGAGCGGTGTTGTGAGGTCTCAGATGTGACGTAAAAAGTCAAAGTTTTTCCACAATACATGACGACGATATAATTTTTGGGCTTCCGTTGCGCAACGGTTATCGTGTTCATCTGTTAACCGAAAGGTTGGTGGTTCGGGCCACCCGGGAGCGGTGTTGTGAGATCTCAGAAGGAACGTAAAAAGCCAAAGTTTTCCCACAATACCTGACAACATTTTAAATTCTAAGCTTCCATGGCGCAATGCTTAGTGCGTTCGGCTGTTAACCGTAAGGTCGGTGGTTCGAGCCCACCCGGGAGCGGTGTTGTGAGGCCTCAGATGTGACGTAAAAAGTCAAAGTTTTCCCACAATACCTGACGAACATTTATTTTTTGGGCTTCCGTGGCGCAATGGTTAGCGCATTCGGCTGTTAACCGAAAGGTTGGTGGTTCGAGCCCATCCCGGAGCGGTGTTGTGGAGTCTCATATGTGACGTAAAAAGTCAAAGTTTTTCCACAATACCTGACGGCCATTTAATTTTTGGGCTTCCGTGGCGCAATGGTTAGCGCGTTCGGCTGTTAACCGAAAGGTCGGTGGTTCGAGCCCACCCGGGAGCGGTGTTGTGAGGCCTCAGATGTGACGTAAAAAGTCACGTCGGCCCCTGTTTGTCATAGCCCAAAGTTTTTAGTATGGTTAGATGAAGGACAATTTGGACTATAACATATCCTAAGGACATCCCCGTATCTCTAGTAGACACAGAGTTATGGGCCTGCAAAGCATAGTCTAATGCATTTCCTTTGGACGGGTTGTTTGTTTACGTTTAGCTTAATTACTCGGCCCCTGTTTGTCGTAGCTCAATGTTTTTAGTATGGTTAGATGGGGGACAAATTGGAATATAACATACTCAAAGGACATCGCCGTATCTACAGTAGAAACAGAGTTACGAGCCTGCAAAGTATAGTCTAATGCATTTTCTATGGAGGGGTTTGTTTGTTCACGTATTGCTTAATTACTTGACCCTGTTCTTTCGATTAAAAATAATAACATATCTTTAGTGTAGCGGTTATCGTATCCGCCTCACTCCCGGAAGGCCACAGGTTCGAAACCGCGAAGTTTTTTTTTTTGCTTGGAACATGCAAAGACCTTTATAATTATCCGAACATTTGTGTCAAGGTCACATTATTTACATCCCCGTATCTCTGGTAGAACCAGAGTTACGAGCCTGCAAAGTTTATTTTCAAAAATCAAAAGTAACCTTCTAACAATAAGTGAGACAAAAAATAAGTTGACGACGATATTGAGGTAGCCTCAAGTTTAAAGTATCCTTGTATGGGGAGCAAAGAGTACTATAACATATCCAAAGGAGATCCCAGTATCTCTTGTAGAACAAGAGTTATGAGCCTCCAAAGTTTAGTGCAAAAATCATAAGTAACATAATAAAAATAAGTGAGACGATACCAAAGTTGACGAACATTTTCCTTAATATCTCGGCCCTAGTTTGTCGTAGCTCAATGTTTTTAGTATGGTTAGATGGAGGACAATTTGGACTATATCACATCCTAAGGACATCCCCGTATCTCTAGTAGACACAGAGTTATGGGCCTGCAAAGTATAGTCTAATGCATTTCCTATGGACGGGTTGTTTGTTTACGTTTAGCTTAATTACTCGGCCCCTGTTTGTCGTAGCTCAATATTTTTAGTAAGGTTAGATGGGGGACAAATTGGACTATAACATACTCAAAGGACATTCCCGTATCTCCAGTAGAAACAGAGTTACGAGCCTGCAAACTATAGTCTAATGCATTTCCTATGGAGGGGGTTTGTTTCGTTACGTTTTGCTTAAGTACTCGGCCCCTGTTTGTCGTAGCCCAAAGTTTTTAGTATGGTTAGATGGGGGACAATTTGGACTAAAACATACTCAAAGGACATCCCCGTATCTCCAGTAGAAACAGAGTTACGAGCCTGCAAAATATAGTCTAATGCATTTCCTACGGAGGGGTTGTTTGTTTACATTTAGCTTAATTACTCGGCCCCTGTTTGTCGTAGCCCAAAGTTTTTAGAATGGTTAGATGGAGGACAATTTGGACTATAACATATCCTAAGGACATCCTCGTATCTCCAGTAGAAACAGAGTTACGATCCTGCAAAGTATAGTCTAATGCATTTCCTATGGAGGGGGTTTGTTTCGTTACGTTTTGCTTAAGTACTCGGCTCCTGTTTGTCGTAACCCAAAGTTTTTAGTATGGTTAGAAGAGGGACAATTTGGACTATAACATATCCTAAGGACATCCCCGTATCTCTAGTAGACACAGAGTTATGGGCCTGCAAAGTATAGTCTAATGCATTTACTATGGAGGGGTTGTTTGTTTACGTTTAGCTTAATTTTTCGGACCCTGTTTGTCGTAGCTCAATGTTTTTAGTATGGTTAGATGGGGGAAAAATTGGACTATAACATACTCAAAGGACATCCCCGTATCTCCAGTAGAAACAGAGTTACGAGCCTGCAAAGTATAGTCTAATGCATTTCCTATGGAGGGGGTTTGTTTCGTTACGTTTTGCTTAAGTACTCGGCCCCTGTTTGTCGTAGCCCAAAGTTTTTAGTATGGTTAGATGGGGGACAATTTGGACTATAACATATCCTAAGGACATCCCCGTATCTCTAGTAGACACAGAGTTATGGGCCTGCAAAGTATAGTCTAATGCATTTCCTATGGAGGGGTTTGTTTGTTTACGATTAGCTTAATTACTCGATTACTGTTTGTCGTAGCTCAATGTTTTTAGTATGGTTAGATGGGGGACAAATTGGACTATAACATACTCAAAGGACATCCCCGTATCTCCAGTAGAAACAGAGTTACGAGCCTGCAAAGTTTATTTTCAAAAATCAAAAGTAACCTTCTAACAATAAGTGAGACAAAAAAAAGATATTTTTTAAACACCATTCGCTTAAATAATCGGTGTGAATAAGGGTTGAAAAAGCCTCATTCATTAAAAGGCGCACAAATGATACCCAAACGATATAAAATAACACCTTCGCAAGGCCCATATAAAAGTTGTTCAAATAATGTGAAAATAGAGTTATGTTTTGAACAACATTGGCTTAAATAGAAGGTGTAAATAAGTGCGGAAAAAACCTCATCCTTGGAAAGGTGCGCAATTGATATAAAATAACACCTTCGCAGGCCCTTAAAAAGATGTTGAAATAATGTGAAAATGGAGTTATCTTTTAAACACCTTTCGCTTAAATAGAAGGTGTAAGAAACGACTGAAGAAACCTCATCCTCGTAAAGGTGAGCAAGACTCATAAATGATGGTGAAATAAAGTGAAAATGGAGTTATGCACTCTAAATTAAGGTACCTAAAAAGTGTTGTAGTTGTGTAAAATTTATTCCGCAGTATTTGTACACCTTGACAATGTGTTGAAATTGTATGAAAATAGTGCGATATTTTACAAACACCATTAGCGAAAATGAATGGTGCAAAAAACGGATTCATAAAACATCATTCAATAAAAGTTGCTCAAATTATACACAAATGGATTAATTAGCCCATTCCAAGTCTATATTTACCCCATTTACACCATTGCAAACCCCTATTCACCTCATTTCAAGTCCATATTTACACCATTTCAAGTCCATATTTACCCCATTTCAAGCCCCATTTACACCATTGCAAAATCCCTATTTACACTATAGCAAAACCCCTATTTACACCATTGCAAAACCCCTATTGACACCATTGCAAAACCCCTATTTACACCATTGCAAAACCCCTATTTACACCTTTTCAAGCCTTATTTACACCATTGCAAAACCCCTATTTACACCATTGCAAAACCCTTATTTACCCCTTTTCCAGCCATATTTACACCATTGCAAACCCCTATTCACTTCATTTCAAGTCCATATTTACACCATTTCAAGTCTATATTTACCCCATTCCAAGCCCTATTTACACCATTGCAAAATCCCTATTTACACCATTGCAAAACCCCTATTTACACCATTGCAAAACCCATATTTACACCATTGCAAAACCCCTATTTACACCATTGCAAAACCCTATTTACACCATTGCAAAACCCCTATTTACACCATTGCAAAACCCCTATTTACACTATTGCAAAACCCCTATTTACACCATTGCAAAACCCCTATTGACACCATTGCAAAACCCCTATTTACACCATTGCAAAACCCCTATTTACACCTTTTCAAGCCTTATTTACACTATTGCAAAACCCCTATTTACACCATTGCAAAACCCTTATTTACCCCTTTTCCAGCCATATTTACACCATTGCAAACCCCTATTCACTTCATTTCAAGTCCATATGTACACCATTTCAAGTCTATATTTACCCCATTCCAAGCCCTATTTACACCATTGCAAAATCCCTATTTACACCATTGCAAAACCCCTATTTACACCATTGCAAAACCCATATTTACACCATTGCAAAACCCCTATTTACACCATTGCAAAACCCTATTTACACCATTGCAAAACCCCTATTTACACCATTGCAAAACCCCTATTTACACTATTGCAAAACCCCTATTTACACCATTGCAAAACCCCTATTTACACCATTGCAAAACCCCTATTTATACCATTGCAAAACCCCTATTTACACCATTGCAAAACCCCTATTTACACCATTGCAAAACCCCTATTTACACTATTGCAAAACCCCTATTTACACCATTGCAAAACCCCTATTTACACCATTGCAAAACCCTTATTTACCCCTTTAAAGTCCCTATTTACCCCTTTTCCAGTTTTATTTACACCATTGCGAAACTCCTATTTACCCAATTTCAAATCTATATTTATCCCATTTAAAGTCCCTATTCACCCCATTTTAACTCCATATCTACTACATTTCAAGCCTATATTTACCACATTTCAATTCTATAATTACCCCACTGGAGATACGGGGATGTCCTTTGAGTATGTTATAGTCCAATTTGTCCCCCATCTAACCATACTAAAAACATTGAGCTACGACAAACAGGGGCCGAGTAATTAAGCTAAACGTAAACAAACAACCCGTCCATAGGAAATGCATTAGACTATACTTTGCAGGCCCATAACTCTGTGTCTACTAGAGATACCGGGATGTCCTTAGGATATGTTATAGTCCATTTTTCCTTCATCTAACCATACTAAAAACATTGAGCTACGACAAACAGGGGCCGAGTAATTAAGCTAAACGTAAACAAACAAAACGTCCATAGGAAATGCATTAGACTATAATTTGCAGGCCCATAACTCTGTGTCTACTAGAGATACGGGGATGTCCTTAAGATGTGATATAGTTCAAATTCTCCCCCATCTAACCATACTAAAAACATTGAGCTACGACAAACAGGGGCCGAGATATTAAGCAAAATGTTCGTCAACTTTGGTATCGTCTCACTTATTTTTATTATGTTACTTATGATTTTTGCACTAAACTTTGGAGGCTCATAACTCTTGTTCTACAAGAGATACTGGGATCTCCTTTCGATATGTTATAGTACTCTTTGCTCCCCATACAAGGATACTTTAAACTTGAGGCTACCTCAATATCGTCGTCAACTTATTTTTTGTCTCACTTATTGTTAGAAGGTTACTTTTGATTTTTGAAAATAAACTTTGCAGGCTCGTAACTCTGGTTCTACCAGAGATACGGGGATGTAAATAATGTGACCTTGACACAAATGTTCGGATAATTATAAAGGTCTTTGCATGTTCCAAGCAAAAAAAAAACTTCGCGGTTTCGAACCTGTGGCCTTCCGGGAGTGAGGCGGATGCGATAACCGCTACACTAAAGATATGCTATTATTTTTAATCGAAAGAACAGGGTCAAGTAATTAAGCAATACGTGAACAAACAAACCCCTCCATAGAAAATGCATTAGACTATACTTTGCAGGCTCGTAACTCTGTTTCTACTGTAGATACGGCAATGTCCTTTGAGTATGTTATATTCCAATTTGTCCCCCATCTAACCATACTAAAAACATTGAGCTACGACAAACAGGGGCCGAGTAATTAAGCTAAACGTAAACAAACAACCCGTCCATAGGAAATGCATAAGACTATACTTTGCAGGCCCATAACTCTGTGTCTACTAGAGATACCGGGATGTCCTTAGGATATGTTATAGTCCAATTTGTCCTTCATCTAACCATACTAAAAACATTGAGCTACGACAAACAGGGGCCGAGTTATTAAGCTAAACGTAAACAAACAAAACGTCCATAGGAAATGCATTAGACTATACTTTGCAGGCCCATAACTCTGTGTCTACTAGAGATACGGGGATGTCCTTAGGATGTGATATAGTCCAAATTCTCCCCCATGTAACCATACTAAAATCATTGACCTACGACAAACAGGGGCCGAGATATTAAGCAAAATGTTCGTCAACTTTGGTATCGTCTCACTTATTTTTATTATGTTACTTATGATTTTTGCACTAAACTTTGGAGGCTCATAACTCTTGTTCTACAAGAGATACTGGGATCTCCTTTGGATATGTTATAGTACTCTTTGCTCCACATACAAGGATACTTTAAACTTGAGGCTACCTCAATATCGTCGTCAACTTATTTTTTGTCTCACTTATTGTTAGAAGGTTACTTTTGATTTTTGAAAATAAACTTTGCAGGCTCGTAACTCTGGTTCTACCAGAGATACGGGGATGTAAATAATGTGACCTTGACACAAATGTTCGGATAATTATAAAGGTCTTTGCATGTTCCAAGCAAAAAAAACTTCGCGGTTTCGAACCTGTGGCCTTCCGGGAGTGAGGCGGATGCGATAACCGCTACACTAAAGATATGCTATTATTTTTAATCGAAAGAACAGGGTCAAGTAATTAAGCAATACGTGAACAAACAAACCCCTCCATAGAAAATGCATTAGACTATACTTTGCAGGCTCGTAACTCTGTTTCTACTGTAGATACGGCAATGTCCTTTGAGTATGTTATATTCCAATTTGTCCCCCATCTAACCATACTAAAAACATTGAGCTACGACAAACAGGGGCCGAGTAATTAAGCTAAACGTAAACAAACAACCCGTCCAAAGGAAATGCATTAGACTATGCTTTGCAGGCCCATAACTCTGTGTCTACTAGAGATACGGGGATGTCCTTAGGATATGTTATAGTCCAAATTGTCCTTCATCTAACCATACTAAAAACTTTGGGCTATGACAAACAGGGGCCGAGTACTTAAGCAAAACGTAATGAAACAAACCCCCTCCATAGGAAATGAGTTAGACTATATTTTGCAGGCTCGTAACTCTGTTTCCACTGGAGATACGGGGATGTCCTTTGAGTATGTTATAGTCCAATTTGTCCCCCATCTAACCATACTAAAAACATTGAGCTACGACAAACAGGGGCCGAGTAATTAAGCTAAACGTAAACAAACAACCCGTCCATAGGAAATGCATAAGACTATACTTTGCAGGCCCATAACTCTGTGTCTACTAGAGATACCGGGATGTCCTTAGGATATGTTATAGTCCAATTTGTCCTTCATCTAACCATACTAAAAACATTGAGCTACGACAAACAGGGGCCGAGTTATTAAGCTAAACGTAAACAAACAAAACGTCCATAGGAAATGCATTAGACTATACTTTGCAGGCCCATAACTCTGTGTCTACTAGAGATACGGGGATGTCCTTAGGATGTGATATAGTCCAAATTCTCCCCCATGTAACCATACTAAAATCATTGACCTACGACAAACAGGGGCCGAGATATTAAGCAAAATGTGTCGTCAACTTTGGTATCGTCTCACTTAT